>JAVYIG010016044.1:0-32958 GCA_035222895.1 Strongylocentrotus droebachiensis | reverse complement strand
GATTGCATTGTGACAGAAACGGTGTGGAATCGACCAGAAAAGGTTGATCATCTAGCATATAGGAATTTGTGTGTACTGCAAGGTTCTGGAATCATCAAAATGGATAAGAAAATTTGGCCAAGTCTTGGTAAAGTTACAAACACTGTACACAGAAAGATGTACATGGGACTACACGAACACGTAGCGTAAAAATCCTACCCCGGAGTTTTTACGATGTTACATGACATAGTTATAATATGAAAGCATTTGAAGAGCCATGCTTTTTCAGGGAACATGTCTCATCTGATGTTTCCCACACTTGCATAATAAGAATGATAACGCTCCACAAATTATTTTTCACCTCTTCCCAGAACTCAACCTTCTCTTTAAGATTGGGGGAAATAAGCCACAGTACTTCAGAGATACTATCTGCGCATGAGCAGATCAAATTTATTTGTACATAATTGTAATAACCCATCGATACGACTACTGGATACGTGTCTGTGAATGCTATGTAATCTTATACAATATGCACTGCCGGTAATTCTCTGATACACAGGTGCAAGTATTCCTCTCAGAGGGGCAAACAAAAGGGATTCATGAAGTACCCCATCACTCTGGCATAGAATATTTTAAAATGAACAAAGTGGGACGTATCCATTATGTTAGATCTGTGGATATTTGGGGTTGATTTGTATTAAATGTGCTGACTATGAACTGGATTTTAAGCACATAATAATAATAATAACAATAATATTAATAATAATCTTTCAAAGTCCACTCCAAATTTTATTAAACCGAAACGGAAATTCCTTTTGCCAATTTAATAACTTGAACTGATTCACTGATTAAGATTCCGAAAATAGATTATTGCGCGTTACGGTAGGGAAATTGAATAGCCCAAGGGTTTATGTGTGTGCCTTGTAAACCAGGGCAGGTCAATGGAAGTACCTGCTTTTGATTTCCACCAATTGGCGGGCGAATTCACGTATTAGAATAGGAAAAGTCAGTACAGCCATAGGTTCATGGTACAACAGCTGGATTTACAGCTTAGCTAGAACTTGTCTTTGAAGTAGGTTCAACATGGTTTATAGCCGTTTGGTCTACTTCCAGTTCGTCTACTACCCAATGAGTCTATTCCCATTTGGTCTACACCTAGTCCGTCTACTATCCACGTGATCTGATAATAATTTAATCATAAATAATAATCATCATCAAATGATTATTAGACTTTATGGATGGTAGACGAAATGGGCATTAGACAAACTGGAATTAGATCGACTGGAGAGCAGACTAAGTGAACAATAGACAAAATTGTTAGTAGACCAATTGGAGATTAGAGAACATGGAAATAAGACCAAATGTCTAACAGCCTAAATGGCCATTAGACCAAATGATAAATAGACGAAATGATTGTTAAACACAAGAATATATCATTGTTATAACTTCCGGAGCCTATGACCTACAAGCATTGCTTTCTCTTTAGGCTCCATCATATTTCTTCCTTTATTTAACTTAGTCTTATGTATTATTCTTTTTGTTTGTATAAATGCATCCAAAAATGATTACAAAAAGTAACATGCCAAATGTAATGATGTATTATACTTATACAACATGTAAATATGAAAATAAACTGAAACTGAAACTGAATATATAATATCATATGCATTCCTTGCTGGGGGTGAAAACAGTCATTATCAACAGCTCTCTATTGTCGGACGTGATCATTGGTAGATATTCTGTTACAATGGTTAATAGTTTTCCCTGGCCTTTCTTTCTTCCCCTTTCTGTTTTGTTGCTATACCATCATGCCATGGCACCGGTTGGCTTCAGATCATTGTAGACTATTTTCGTAATGTAACCAAATCTAATTCATACGTCTATGTGAAGTGCATGAAAAGGTTTTATTTCACTCACCTGTATACGAATAATTGTATTTCAATAGTCAGAATGCGAATTGCATACAGTAGCTCTCGCCAGGTAGAGCAAACATTATGGTTCGCCCTACCTTACAATCCGTAAGACATGGATTTGCAATCTATTGAAATTCAATAATTCATTACAGGTGAATGAAATAGGCACTTCACAAAGACGCACGTATCACCTTGGGTTTCGTAACAAAAATGGTCATTATTCATGATTTTCGAGTCCCCTCATTAATTTTAATGTGGCGACGAGCGGGATCATAAAGCGATTACATCGACATATAGAAAGCGAGGAGGAAAATGATATTGTGGTGCTGGAGACACACACACACTCTCCCTCTCTCTCTCTCTCCTCTTTCTCTCTCTCTCTCTCTTCTCTCCTTCTCTCTCTCTTTCTCTCTCTCTCCCCTCTCTCTCTTTCTCTCTCTCTCTCTCTCTCTCTCTCTCTCTCTCTCTCTCTCATTATCTTCCATTCTTGGATCCAATACCTGTTCTACATACTAGATCAATTTAATATATAGTATTTTATAATAAGTAGTTTTATCGGTGATAACATCCCCCCCCCCCCTCTCCATCGCCAACTCTCTCTATCTCTCATTCCGAATTGGATCCAATATATTTTCCACATTAACCAAAGTCAGTCATTATGTTCATGTATTTAACAAAAATCTTCGTTAGCGGTTATCAGCGACCCCCTCTCTATCTCCCTATTTCGACATGCTATAGGGGGCACATGCATCATTCCCCCCTCCCGTAGCTACAACCAGAAGTCCAGCCTTGAATTTGTATGCACTTTGTATCTAAAGAAAAAACGTGTTATAAATGTAATATATTATCATTATCATCATTAAAACTTTATATTGGCCGTGAATATTTTAAGGTCACAAATGTGCTTCAGACAGCCATCTACACCCACCCTACATCGGGAAATGTCAAATCCAAAAGATCATATCCGAAAGATCATATCCGACAGATAATATCCGAAAGATCATATCCAAAATATTATATCCGTAAAACCCAGAGCCTGGCATATATTGCCCATTACTAAGAAATATTGTCCATATAGGGGCGAAATACAGGGAGGCATGGTGGCGCGTACCTCCATCCTAATCGAGTGGTGAGGACATTCGTGGGAGGGCTAGTACTGTTCCCCCGGTTCTCTCTCTTCCTCATCTCTCTCTCTCTCGATCCCCCCCTCTCTCTCTCTCTCTCTCTCTCTCTCTACCCTCTCTCTCTCTTTCTCCCTCTCTCTCTCTCTCTCTTTCTCTCTTTTTCCCTCTCTTTTTCTCATCCAATCCATTTTATTTCTTATTCGGCTACTAGATTTTAGAAGGCACATGCATGCCCCCGTACCCCATTGACACATCTTCTTACCGTGTCAACCCAGCTCAATCTGTCATACAGAGAGCCTGGTTCATCTTTGAAGTGTAAGGATGTTGTTCGCAGATTCCTTGGCGAATATTACCTTCTAAATAATGCCAAGAATATCTCCTTTATATATCTCTCGAATACATGTACTTTCGTAAGGAATACTATACATCAAAGGGCAGGAATAAAACTCCCCTTCAGCATACCTACACTTATTCTTTACACACTAAGAAAGAATGGTGCAAATATGCACCTTTAGGGGTGCAAACCGATGCAACAATAGCAGCACCTTTAGGGGTTAAATCCTGCACACTTTTTAAAGGTGCAATCCTGCACACTTTAAAAGGGTGCCAGATTGAACCTCTTAGGGCAAATAGTACCCTTTATGGTTCATTCCTGCACCTTTAGGGGTGCAAACCGATGCAACACTAGCAGCACCTTTATGGGTTCAATCCTGCACCCTTTAAGGGTGCCAGATTGGACCTTTTAGCAGACATGTTAGTAACCTTAATGGTTCAATCCTGCACCCTCTAAAAGGTGCAACCCTCACTATGAACATGACGGACAAAGAAAGCGGACAAAATATACAGTTCCTCATTCTACCCTCAACAATTGCTATGGTAGACAAAGGAACATTCCTTCACTGCTGTTATGTAAAACTGTGTAGAACAGGTGAATATGCATGTGACACCTGTTCTACAGATGTTTACATAATAGCAGTGAAGGGATGTTTTTTGTCTACCATAGCAATTGTTGAGGGTAGAATGAGGAACTGTATTTTGTCCGCTTTCTTTGTCCGTCATGTTCATAGTGCCTGCACCCATCATCGAGGAATACTGATAAAATTTGCTCGTACAAAAATACATATTAAACATGCATGATGTTTCTTGGTTAGTAATCATATAATCAATATATCTATTGCTAAAACGTGAATGTAATTTTAACATGATCAGACAAAATAATCTATTGGTTAATGATTGCCAAAGGAAAATACAAATCACAAAATTGATGTGCATTGTCATAATTTGCTTAACAAATCATGATAAATGTATTTTTATGTGAACACGTGGAAAGTAATCATGAATATGCATGCATATGCAAACTCTTATTTTGCACCTCTTTTTGGTCGATAGGGTTCATTTTTGTGGGAAGGGTGCAAAATCTTATATTGCACCCTTTTTTGAACCCCTTTTCCTTCAATAGGGTTCATTTTTATGTACAAATGTAAAAAGTGCAAACTCTTATTTTGCACCCTTTTTTGCACCCTTTTTTCTTAGAGTGTAGGGTGACGTTCCCTTCCAAGGGCAATGATGGCCTTTCAGTCGCTCTTTACAAGTTATAATCAAGATTTACTTCTAGCTACTGTCATTCATCACCCGACATGCCATGCATGCACCCACTGACTAGTCCAAAGCTTCTTAACCCAATTCTTCCATTGTCATTATCCTTGAGACGGATGATTAAGCATTATAACAATAAGGGGGCAGGGGCATTTATTTTCCTTCGACCTTTCAGTTTCAGTTACCGACCTGTCGCTTCAATTGTCTTCGACATAGGAGGTTGCACATGTCCATTTATTTTACCGGATTTATAGGTTACTTGAATACACTTTTAATCCACTATACATTGTAGTCCACCATTTACTGGTGTTTCCGGGTATATTGATAAATATGCCAGAGAAATGGTCACGATAATGGGGGGTATATTTTTTGTTGCTATCATTTATTTCCATTTTCTTTGCAACGTGGGGGCGAAGTATAATGATCTAAACTGCCGAAGTCAGTCTCTCTTACCTCAGCTACCCACACGATAGCGTGTCCACAGTCATGTTTTCCCTGAAAATGTTGAGGTGGAATAACCTCAACTGTTAGTTTTAGAGGAGCCATAAATGGATTATTTATTCATTCATTTATGTATTCGTGTGTTAATAATCAATTGATTTATCTATGATTATTTAGTTATGGTTTATTTACTTTCTTATTCAATCATGCATTCACTGAAAGGTCGGCAACAGGAATTGAAAAGTCAGAAATTTGAAACACTTTAGTCTTGTTTTTGGCCAAAGGGCTGCTGATTAGGACGTTGGCCGTATCTGTTACATGTATAAGCGGGATATGCGACTGTCTAATGAGACCACTTGACATTTCGGTCAATTTATAACCACATCCTGCCATGAAAATGATGAACCCCGATGGACTTCAAATAAGATCACATAGAGATATTGTCTTTTTTCTTGAATGTGCGTGGTTGTGGTACTTTCATTTCGCGTACATGGAAATAAATGATAGCAATAAATTGTGTTTACCCACATCAACGTGACCATTTCTCTGGCCTTTTTATCAGTATAAGAAGTGATTGGTGGCCGTGATCCCTCAGTGGTCGGTTTTCATTATTGTGGACTGAATTAGTGGACATTATTCGGCAGAAATTATTACTTGATGATACACTCTCTAGACAGACATATAGCCCCATTAAATGTCGATTTCAAAGGTCATTATGTCTCCTTTCATTTCTGCGCGAAACAAAAAGAAACTTGTCATTAATTTATTAATCGTTCTACATTTCATCATCTTTTGAAATGTAGAACGATTAATAATCGAATAGTTGAGGTTTAAAGATAAAGACCAGTTATGGTCATGCAATTGCATTGTGAAAGAAACGTTGTGGAATCGATCAGAAAAGGTTGATCATCTAGCATATAAGTATTGGTGTGTACGGCAAGGTTCTGGAATCATCAAAGATGTATATGGGACAACCCGACATGTGCGCGACACGTGCGCGATATCTATCAGGTCCAAATAGATCATAATAATTTACCAAATATATCAATTAGTAGGCGGTTTCTCGGCAAAATTTGTATCATCACGTATTAGTAAAAATATATTCTTTCACATGATTGGTAATAAGAGCTTCCATTTCATTTTTTGAGAGGGGGGCGTTTCCAAAACTGGTCTTTACCTTTAACATATTCTCAAGCGTCATGGAGGACATAAAAAGAAGATAGGTTACTTGTTTGCCCCCAATGTTTAACCAAGTGTTATAAGCCAGTGTAATTTATAACCACATCCTGCCATGAAAATGATGAACTCCGATTGACTTTAAATAAGATCACATAAAGATATTGTCTTTCTTCTCGAAAATGCGTGGTTGTGGTATTTTCATTTCGCGTTCTATTGCGTATATTTGCCAGCATTTCTGAAATAATAACTCCTCACACTGTACTGTAAAACAGCATGTTCACTGATAGTTAATAGGGACTTTTAGAATGAGTGGACGAGAACACGACGAACGCCGACTGATCATGCATGTCAACGTACTCAACTGCCCATGTTGACTACAATTAGAAATCTTTTAGATTGCACTCGACGATATACATGCATGCAGGAAGTAACACTATGAACATGGCAGACAAAGAAAGAGGACAAAATATACAGTTCCACATTCTACCCTCAACAATAGGCCATTTTCGTAATGTAACCAAATTTAATGCATAGGTCTTTGTGAAGTGCCTCAATACAAATTATTTCATTCACCTGATAGGAATAATAGTATTTCAATAGTCAGAATGCAACTGCATATATTAAGTGTTGCTAGGTAGGTATAATGTTTGTCCAACCTGGCAACAAAATGCAGTTAGGATCCTGTCTATTGAAATACTATTGAGGCACTTCACAAAGACCTATGCATTAAATTTGGTTACATTACGAAAATGACCTATTGCTGTGGTAGAACATCCCTTCACTGCTATTATGCAAAAATGTGTAGAACAGGTGAATATGCATGTGACACCTGTTCTACACATTTGTACATAATAGCAGGGAAGGGATGTTCCTTTGTCTACCTGAGGAACTGTGTATTTTATGCGCACGCGGAATATACTAGTATTGTACTAGATTTAGGAAAATCAAGGTTGACACCCTCTCGATCGCCGACTGAGACGACGTGACGCATGCGCAGTGCCTTAAAATGACGTCACACGTTGCAGTCAAAGCTTCAAACGTGCAAATCTAAAAGTCCCTATTGTTCTTTTTGATACGACACAGTCTTGAGCCACACTAGACTGGTTTACTAAAATATTCACATACGTGTATACTTTTTAGACAAAGGTTGTTCTTGACAATACGAAAGCTTGCCCTACAAAGCAACTAATGATATATACAGACTGGATTCATTAATAACAGGTTAATGGAATAACTCGTCACTAGCTAGTCCCAAGGAAAGAATTATCCATGAAGTTAGAAAACCGGTCTATTACCCCGCGGTCACTTAACGATGATTCTTTATACGACGTTTCTTTGTAGAGTTTGTAGGATAGTTCTCCCGGGGTAGTTGTCCTAGAGGATGGTAGTCGTAGGGGGTAGTTGTCCAGGGGGGGGGGTAGTCGTTCTAGGGGGTAGTTGTCCTAGGGAGTAATTGTCTGGGGGTAGTTGTCCGGGGGTAGTCGTCTTAGAGGGTTGTTGTCCTAGGGGGTAGTTGACTGGGGTGGTTATCCGGGGGTGGATGTCTAGGGAGTAGGTGTTCTAGAGCCTATCTCCTCTATACTATAGAGTTTGTACTTTAGCAGCTTTTATTTCACTAGGCTCTGATCAAGACTTTATGGAATTATTTTTATGATTTAGATTAGAATAATTCGTACCGAATTATTAACTCACCTTAACCAAGACGAAACGTTATACATAACCCTAGCCATAATGACCTAATGCTAAACCTTACCTGATAACTGTATTGCAACCTATCCCCAAACCATCACAAGATAAGGCCCAGAGTATTATGTGTTTGTGTGTGTGTGTGTGTGTGGGGGGGGGGGGGGGTGCATGTGTTAATATGATTATGTGGTGAATGTTATGTGTGCTTTATAAGGGGTAGAGATGCGATGAACTTTTAACTCCTTAATTCTACAGATTAACAACTTAGCAATAATACAAAAACTAGACATGCATGTAATTGTGGTTTCTTAGATGGCCTTAGAGGTAAATAAGAGCATTCAAATGTTTTTCGTTTTTCGCTCCCGCTGTCTCGCCGTTGATAATATAAGGCCTTTCAAATTGTATGAAAGTATTGTGACGGTATTTATTATATGGCGACGTTATGTCTTGTAAGGTAAGCCGTGGATTATTAAATATTTTGAAAAGGAGACCAAAACAGAGCTGAAATGAGAATAAATATTGCCAGTAAATTAAACTTATTTATGTAATTGGAAGCCAGAGAAAGGTTACTCTATAAGTATACATTTTGTTGTAAAGAAAAATAGAAAAGAAAAAAAGAAGATGTTTATATATATATAGCCTATATATATAGACACTGAAGGCTCTCCTAATTGATTCATATTTACAACCTTACGTCATAAGTTGGGCAAGTCTTTTGAAAAATTGCATGACATATCTTTCTATTCTATTTCTGACTATTCATTATTATTTTTTATTGTAATTTCTTGGACATTTTTCCAGAATTCTTTTGAAAAGCAGTGGTTCATAAAGTTACGCAACCGCAAATGGAATGCGGTTTGAATGAAATGGACACGGAATGCGGCTTGAGGGTTACAATGCATGAAGCTTTAGAAGATAGTTTAGTGTCAAATTATGATAAATTAAGGTCAGGGTGGAATTCATGTCGTCATGTTGGATAGGTCCCGTAGTATAGTGGTTCATTCAATCCAAGAGTGGAGGATTCGAATCCCAGCCTGGGACTATTAACGTCTTTCGGAAAGACATTAATCCACATTTGCCACTCTCCACCCAAGTGTAAATGGGTACCTGGCATTTTGATGTGGTATCGATAATTGCAGGGCCCTTAGAAAGAACATCATTGATGATGACGAGGCTTCCCTGGGTTAACAAAATTGTTATTGATATTATATTGATAATAATAACGTTGATAATAATGATAACAAGAATGATAATGATTATTATTATTATCATCATTAATTAATGCTTGCACCCATTGCAGAATGGGAACAGCGTGCCATGAGGATCAATGGTGTATACACAGCGAGATAGACCACTGTACGTGTGCCCAGACTGGTGGGCAGATTTCCACTTAGACTGTGGCGGTGATGCGAGAAGGGAAATAATTTGTTGAACCTGTTTATTTCATTTGAAGTATGGTACACGGTTTGAGTCGTTGTTAGAAGTGTGAAGGGTGTGAATCAATCTCTATTACTTGTAGAGGTAACTTTTTACTTGTTACTTGTAGAGATAATCCCGATGGCAGCTATTGTACAGCTAAACTGGGATGTCCGTGCAACGTGCTGGCATAGTGACAGTGCCTGAAGTAATTCAAAACAGTGAATGATGTCTATTATTAACAATAAAACGGTGGACGTGCAAGTAGAGCGCGCATGACAAATAACTTAAAGATTACAGTAAAAAGTGAGATTTAATTTGGTAATGACAGGAGTACATGCACTACACTATGCCAGCACATATACTTATACCTGTACAGGACTCATGGGGGAACAGACGACTCACCCCCAGTTTAAAACCCCATACATAAATACACACAGCAGAAAGAAAATGTGTGTGCCCCTTAAATTTGTTCTTTTACATAATTTCAATTTTCGACCTATTCAATGCATGTAGAAAGAAAGTCCTTGAGACCCCCCTTTTTAAATCCTAGATGCTCTATCAGCCAAAAACTGCAATGAATCAAAAGAATGTGAAACGTAAGAAGAAGGAAAAGTGAGTAAAGTTTCTCGTCTCGTCCGATCGGTAGAGGGAAACCGGTGGCAAAAAATTTAAGTGAAAGTCACTAAACTTTGCTAGGGTCTTATCCACAGCTTTAAGGATTTTATAACATTTTACCTTCTCAGAATTCATTACAAAGGGATATATCAGGTGTGACCAGCCATTGAGCCACATCTCCTACTTTGTTTATTATCTAACTTACATGTACATTGTTTTACCACCCCTACCCCCGCGCCCGGCTCAGCCCGTTTGGGAAGGGGACCGCCCCCTCAATTGCACATTTTTGGATAAGCCTCTTAATAAACTGTAATCTGTGACAAGCCACCCCAGTCATAATACTACAATTTCCTTATTCCACGATGAGCCATCGATTGTCCTTTGTCAAATTGTTAAAGCTACCATATTATTTTTAGAAGTTAAAACCTCCATCTAAGTTAGATAACAAAAAAAGATGGAGGTCCGCTTCACTGGCGGCCTCGAGGGAGGAGGGGGGGGGGGGGGGTGTCACATCTGATTTATCCCATTGTAATGAATTCTGAGAAGGTTAAATGTGAAAATGAAATGTATATCCGATTTTAAAATGTAATGATCCTTTCAAACCCACGTGCCACCCTTACCCACACCCACACACCGGAAAGAGTGGGTGAAAGAAAAATGTCACAGAGTACGAAAGTGTCACACCATACTGAATTCATGTCAAAATGAAACACAAATGTATTATGATTTGTATTGTTTGGAATCAATTAAAAAAACTATTGAAAAAAAAATACTGGACAAGGTTTGCCGGTTCTAAATGATTTTGTGGTGAAAATGGGGTGGTGATCACACCTGCCCCATGCATGCACTGGATTTGCCCTGCTCCAGCCCATAATCTTGAATGATTTCGTGGTGAACAGCATGCGACAGCCCCCATGGACAGCCCCTATTGTTAAGAACCAGTAACCCGAATATGACGTTTAATACTTCCGTAATTTTTCACATAGTTTCATGTCGACTTGTACATTGTTATATTGAACGGAAAGTGAGTTATTCGATCATCTCGTTTTCTTCATGTTTCTCTGATGTAAAAATGTATTACAGTTGTGTAGCATTTATGTATATATCATATTCATGCTTATATTAAAAAGGAAAACAAATCAACTAATTGAAATGAAACTAGTTAGGAATTAGCTGACAGCAAGAGGCGTCAGCCCCGCCCCATCCCCCACCCTTCCCAAACCCGGAAGGGTCATTTTTTTCTGCGGCACAGATTGGGGCTTTAAATAAAAAAAAAGGTCTTGATTTAACCCTAACCCTAAACATTCCCATAGGCTCAACACGCACCTAACCCCAATCTCTGCCGCATAAAAAAATAACGCAACCCGGAAGAGGGCCTCGCGCAGACTCTAATTTGACACTTTACCCAACTTCTAAACATAGTTTATTGTAGTCTCACAGTGCAGACACTTTTACACACATCGACAGATTAGGGTTTGTGACTGCAGACTACTACTACGTGGGTGTGTGAAAATATACGATCAATTTCCTTTCAACCCAGAAATTTTATTTTTTATTATCCAGAATATAGTCGTTTAGGACTATGCGAACGAAATATAGCCGACCACGTTACTGCTAAATTTAGAATGGTTTATGGCGTGTACGAACTTGCCGTGCGTGAAGAGTCTACTGCCATGCTTATTCATCGAATTCACTCTGTTGGAAAACAAGAATCGATTTGACATTTTCATTTCACTATCTCCCTTCATTACAGACGACACGGGTGGAGTTTGACTGTCACTGGTGATCACACAAGTATAGGAGAGAGGATATAACGTCCAGCTGCAATTTTGCGACCTACTAAACACACTCCACACACTCACATTCAAAACGCGGACATCTCCGTGTGACAGGCTGAAACGGTTCGCCATGGTGTCCTATATCATACGCAGTGGAAGGGTGGACGATTGCGAAGATGTTGTCCGTCTCATGCAGAAGCTGTCCGCTCATGAGGGGTTTGCGGACCAGTCCAAGATTTCTGCAGAAGGTAGGTCTATTCACTATTCAGGCCAGGCCAAGTAAATTGGATTCCTAGGTTCTTGTTCAGGTTTTTAAAGAGATAAACTGTTCAAAATAAATGAAAATAATAACGTTTAAGTGTTGACCCCAGAGGCACCTTAAAAACGTTAAATTTTCTTTGAGAGAGGTGGGGTGGGAGTTCCTGTAAGATTTTCTCCTTATACTTTTGGTATGAGACTTGGAGGCGCCTGATGTGTTGCTTTTCAGGCAATTTTTGGACCCCCTCGGGAAGAAAATAAAGGAAAGAATTTATCTTTGGACATTTTGATGAAGGAAATATCGTTTAACTACCGTGTCCATTGAATTTTGAAACGTACGATTATTACATTGACGTATTATTTATTGAACAAGATTTTTATGGTGTATACAATAAAGTTCGAGTATTAGACCGGTTAACTTAGGGCGCGTTCATGCTTGATTTTGAAGGTAGAATGAGCGATCTGAAACGCTCATCGTAAACGCTCATCGTGATCGCAGTTCCACGGTGTAGCTGTTCATGCTTACTTCTCTGGCTCATCCAGGCAATTCTCCTTGTGTGGCATTGTGTGACCTTCACTGTGCATGCTACGTAGACCCACTAGAGGTCAGTGCGTTGACCCCATTTAAACGCGTTTACAATTGTAAACGCATCTTTTTGTGAGTTTACGATCGGCGTTCGTGATCGCCGTTTTTCGGTGATTCTACAAAAGTGAGCATGAACGCAAGCGTGTTTTAAACTAAACACGTAACAGATGCCTGATTCTGGCCGTCAAAATCAAGCATGAACGCGCCCTAACATATTCAAATTCATGGATGTTTCTTTCCCGGAGACCTAGTGACGAGATATACCATAAATCTGTTATTAATGAATGAACTACAATACTTGGATTCCAGTCTGTGTATATTATGTGTTGCTATGTTGGACAATCCTTGGGTGAGCTTTCAAGATGTCAAGAACAACCTTTGTTTAAAAAAGTATGCTTAAAGTTGGAATATGTTGGTAAACCGGTCTGTTGTTGAAATCTCGAGAAAAAAAAAATCGATCATGTAATACGTGTTAATAACGAATAGGACATTTCATAAAAGTGAACAATCTCCCCCTTTAACATGTTGATACGACAAAATTTTGCAGTTGAGTACTACTTTTTTCAAACCAGTGTGCGAATTTTAAAGAATGCGCAAAGTTTTGAAAAGAGTTCCGACTCATTAGTCAATGTTGATTTTAAACGCTTGAGATCACCTTTAAATAGTCGCATTCATGTCGCTGAATGCAATTAAAATAAGGTTAAGGTCGAGTTCCGGTATTAAAGGGATAGTTCAGTTCTGTTTTCAGATCGCAAATGCCTTCAAAGTGCATGGTTATTGCTCTTATTCTTATCTATGGCATTTCTAGTGCCCTTTTAGGACCTAAAATTGCTATGAAGGTAATTTTAGACCCCAAAATATGTGAAATTTAGCTATTACGATCATACTAATTCAGCTCCACTTTCTACTTTTCATATTGAAGTCGCATGGCCATTACTCGACTTTACCTTTAAAAGAACACCCCAGGAATTTTTCTTGAGTTAAACATTTTTTGAAGATGGTAACCCTCTACACGGAACAAATTAGTCAGGTCACCCGGAGTCAGATACGCCCCTGTAAAAGTAGTCTTGTCCCGTGACCCGAGCTTAACGATGGAGGTTTGGGGGTATTGGGGGGGGGGGGGGGGGGGTCGGGGGGGGGGGGGGGTCGGGGGGGGGGGGGGGGTCGGGGGGGGGGGGTCGGCGCCTCATTATATGTTATATGTTTTGTTTCAGTTTATTGTTTTCCTGTTCACACCAGGATTGATCATGTTGATATCAGATATAGTAGAAATGCTTAAAGTAGGGGTTTCAGATGATATTTCCACTTTGTAAATATAGTTTTAAACTTTGTACCAATGGAAAGATAGTGATTTTAGAAGCTACCTGCAATTTGAATTTTCAAAATCGGATAAAGCGTTCCAGAGTTACGGATTTTTGACGAATTAAATTTTCAGAAGAAATTTGACAAAGGTCAAGAGGTCAATCTTATTATTTCTTTTGTTTTAGTGTTGGCACCATTGAGGTACATTTTATACCTCTGAACATTACACAATTGCCTGGTCTGCATGCTGTTTCTTTGGTATTTCACATCCAATCAAAATGAAATTTGGATATGAAGGGTTAAAGTAGTTGAAGATATTTTTTATCTGCTTTGTCGCATTAATTAATGTCAATTGGTTAATTAATTATGCTAATTTATGCACATTTTAGTCAAAATTTTAATTAGAAATGGTAATACTGACGTCTAAATGGGCTTGGTAGCCAATCAAGTCTATATTTATATCAAATGTAATCTACATAAAGTAATCTCTAAGAATAAGTAGACGAAAATATTTCAATTCCTATGTTTTCTATTGTTTTCAAGAAATTCTTATGTATTTCATTGTTTTTTCTTCTTTCTGACATAAATATTTTGTTGAAGATTTTTTTTTTTTTTTTTTTTTAATATCTTGTTACATGTACGTGATTTTTATGAATCTCAACTAGGTAGAGTTTTTAGTTTTCTTGTTTTATCAATTTCTTTTGTATTATATTGTTTTAATCCAATATTTCAAATGAAAATTCCTTCTTCTAAATAATCCATTTTTTTTAAATATCTGAAAGTATTTCAAAATATGACTGAGGATTAAGCTCACCAAGGCCAAAAACCCAAGCATTACATTTAACTCAAATATTTTAAGGCTTATGTTCTCTATTGTATTGGTAATAGTAATTATTTGTTTATAAAACATGAAATTGTTACGATTTAAACAAATGTATTTACGTCTTTATGGGAAAAAAAATGATTTTAAATATATTATTTTTATTCTTTTATCTCCCTTCTTATAGTTAAACGAAATCAGGTTCTGATGCCATCCATGGACCAACAATGTTTAGTATTGTTTTATCAAGTTTCTTTTAATTTTATTGTTTACAGTTGGTGTTTACCGGTAACAAAAACATTGCTTGATAATTTTGTTCAGTCTTTCCTTACAATATAAATATTGACAAACATGACAATGACACAATCATGATGAAGCTTAGTAATGTAAAACTCACAATCACATATCACATAATATCCACCTCATCATCTTCATCATTATCATCTCTCTCTCTCTCTCTCTCTCCCTCTCTCTCTCTCATACACACACACGTTCAGTTGTTCACAAACATCCATTCCACCATTTCCAAACAGAGAATATCTCTTTCCAGAAAAACAATACAAACGAAAACCTTTTTGAGGTAATGTTATTCATATATTTTATTCTTGATACATGTAGTTATTTCCAGCTCTTCATGTTTTCAACTAATATTCTTGTTATTTACTATTACTTATTTACTATACCAAAACGTTATAGCGCCTGTGAACACTAACAAAAACACGTACATAAATTTCCATCGGCGTATTTCCAACCAGGGTCTGGGCATTATTTTGAACTAGAAATTTGTTATTGCAAATTTGTTTTGTTCATGTTACTTACTAATCCATACTGCTTGGTGTTCTTTACTTTTTGTTACTTTATTACATTTTTGTACACAATATCACTTATTCTGGTTGTTTAATTAAATTCCTATCATTTCCAGTTGAATTTTTTTTATATCAATATAATTTGCTCATTTGTGTCGAGTCTAGTTGGGCCTCCTGTAGTGGTACTGGCGGGGATGCCTGCTCCATGTTGAAGGAATGCGAAGTCTACTGATTTGCCTCAGCTCCTGTTTTTTTGTTTGTAAATAACAAGAAGAGTTGCATATCTAAATAAACTGGGTACACAAACTATTTTATCCTTAACTTGATTAGTATTTATATTTTCATTAATCATACTTCATCATAAGAAAGTGCATTAGGCCACAAAAAATATTATTCTAGAGAGGTAGGGCAATGATAAGATGTAGGTACGTAAAAGTACGTAGGGTGTTGATGACTTGATGTCGATCAAAATTGAATACTAGTAGCATCTTTCAACATTAACACACACAAATATGTACATGTGGGACTGAACAAACGCAATTTTCCTCTTTCTGCTACTCGAAAATTATCATGCCAAAAACGATTAAGATTTGAGGAGAACAACAACATTGCCACGAAATATAATTGTTAATTATGGTAAACAATAACTATAAAAAGCTACAGTGGTTTTCAGCATGAATTCACATTCGTATTCGTAAAAATGATCAAAACTCACATTCCAAATAGCATTCGACCACCAGCAATTTCATCACGAATCATTTTCCGAGCGTACCATTTCGTACCGATCCCAGAAAAATATACTATTCGTGAAATAAATTTTATTGAAATATATCATGTCTAATATTAAATACATTGCAAAAAAAAACATATTGGAAGTTCAAATTGTTATCAATTTTACAATTATAGATGTTCAAGCACAAATTTAAGGCCGATTTGCAGCTATAATTATCACTCTTTTCCCCTCAATACACAATACCCACCCCCTGAAAAAAATGGACGAGGCCAGTGGGAAAAACCCAGGCCAGTGGAAGAATACGGATCCGGAGAAGGGAGGAATGGAACGATCTGGTAAAATATTTGACGTTCAAAAATCACTTTCCGTAGTTTATGAAATGGTAAAACGGAATAATATTGTAAATTTTAGAATCTAGATATATACAGTTTTCAAACTTACCGTTGGATTTTCCATGTAGATCCAAGGAAAAACTCGTAATCTGGAGATCAAAACTTGTTTACCGATTTTCTTTGCGAGTTTTGATGCTACAGAAATGTCCAAGGTACCCCCGTGTAGCTTAGTATGTCGGCTATTCATCGGAAGGACTCGGGTTTTTTTTTCCTGTAGAATGAGCGCCGCAGAAGTTCCGAAAGTGGCGCTGACTTTTCCGAACTATCACGACTGTAGCCGAAATTTGGTGCCGTAATTCATCCTACGGCCGGTGAGTGGAAGATACGTGGAGCCTATTGGTTATGTGTGTATTCCGGACACACACAGTGCTCCCACTCACTTTCGCTCTCGGTCAAGCGCTGTCAACGTGTGACGTCATCGAACTGAAACCCCTACTTAAAGCTAATCTTGAGCTCTGGCATGGGAATCCTATGCCAGGAGCACATCGCTATAATTCATTCTGGATTGTTTATCCTGCAGAAGATTGATTGTTTGAACCATTACAATAAAATAAAAAAACTCATAAAACTTGCTGGAAATGATCTTCAATAAAAACCACAACTCTCATGTGCACATAGTGACCTGCGTTAAGCACACGGTGTCGGGCCTACTTACTTTGATTTCCTTACAGCTGTATCTTTCTATATGCTCATTACTCAGCCTCTATACATTTTCAACCAAAATCGTTTGGCACACTTCATTTATTTGTGATCTTGAAAATTTAGTTTAAGACTTGTTGGATTCTGAGAGAATTTATTTTCTATCCCTGCTGGAACTCAAGCTTATCTTTAAGCTTGAATGCTATCAAAACATGATTTTGAAAATATTACATCAAAAGGTGGTCATGCAGTCACCGTGATCAACATTCGCAGCCAAAATTCATAATTGTGGCAAATTAATTGAACCTGGGGGCATAGACATTGAACTTTGATATAGTGTCGACAATGCTGATCGAGGATAGAACCGGCACAAAACAAAATCGTTCGCTTGTAAGTACACCAATTAAATCAGATTCACCTAATAATAACAAAAAGAAAATAAAATGAGCGCCGCAGACAGTCCCCGTGCAAAAACTTAGTCTTCAGACAACTCACTGTCCCTAAATAAACATGATAGGTCCACGATAAAAGACCTTTATTTGAAAAGGGAAAAGGTGAAGGGGAAAAGGTGAGAAAAAAATAATCTCTGATCCGGAATTTGTAGTGTTAGCTTGCAATTTCTTTCGACCCAAATTTGAAAGTATGTAACCAATAGTTGGACCTACAAGTTTTGATCATTGATGCAGTGCAGTGATCTACTCGTATCGATATATTCAGAGATACATGTAGTCCCGCCCGAAAGTCTGGGCCAAGCTGTCAGGAGAAGCAGGGTAGAGATGGTAATCGAGCTGAAATATTAACCCACGACAATGACAAATGTATCAAAAATTGCTCCTACATTCCTCGCATAAAACAGTTTTAAATCATTAGGAAATAAACAGGAAATGTGTCAATTCTGATGATTTCCTTAGTCTGTAAGATGTACTCGAGCATTCCAAATCGGTTTTGAGTGGTACATGTACCTAAAAAAGGCCTATTTAACTTTGGCCAAGGCTACAAAAATGGGCCTTTGGACCACATTTTTGGCGTCTGGTGCGTGGTGAAGCTATTCAGTGCATTGTGGCATTAATTCAAATTTGGTTACAACTGGCACCTCGTTAGTTTTTTTCATGGGCTATTTGCCATCCCCTCCTTCAATGACTGGCGGGCCCTAAGCAGGAGGAAAAATGATCTGTCATGACGATTTCCGACGAAGTCTGTCAGATTAACCTAAGCATTCAAAATGGGTTTTAAGTGGTTTATGTAGCTGGGTCTGTGCCGACCAAATGGGTTACGGCCTCAATTCTTGGCGTCTGGCGGTCCCCATGCAGCATTCATGCATTTAGGTAAAACTGGTTTCGAGTGGCATCTCGTTCGTTTAATCATAAACCTAGGTTTATGGTTTAATCAAATGCATTTTCAGGGCCCTTTATAACCTTCCCCCATTGGCAACATGCAGCAGTGGGGGCCCGACAGACATCTATACTTGGATATGATAGGTTCTGGTCTGCCAGTTACACTTTGCCAGTGACAAATCGGTAGCGGACCCTGCATTTCTCCTGACCTCCTGATGTTCTTTTGCTGAGTTTGTTGGTATTTTCTGAGGACAGGGTCGAGGTTGAACATCCTCTTGAAACGCATAGTGATGAGATCGGGTCCTTGGCGGGTCTGATTCTTTCTCGGACTTCGTGGAAACTTATGTGTGTTTTAATACAATAATCGTCTATTCGAGTCATATTCCGTGAAGCCCTGCTCTTTGATGCAGCTTTTCACTTTTCCTTTCTTCACTTTCATTCTTCTCTTTTTCTCAATCCCATAAAGCAGCAGATTAGGCTTTCTGTCGTAGATCTCTAGAGCTAAGATTGACTCTCTAATCCCCGCTTCTATAGCTTCCTTTCATTTTAAAGCTTATCTGCACTAGATTATAGGAGGGATTAGACTACCCTGCAAGGTCACTGGACAGGTGGTTATCTCATCAACTCAGCTCTCAATTAACAAAAGAAATAGAGGATCATGGGGGACCAATGGTCACCGATTAAACATCGTTTTCTACATAGAGGGAGCAAGTAGCTACAAGTAGGACAGTGTGGCTTTAATACTCCGCACAGGGAGAACCCGACTTTCTGGAACAGTGATTCTCGCGGCGTAGTCAGCCGCTGTTGCTTGCAAATCGACAAATGTGTTCCGGTCGTTCTCCATGGCGTGACGTCATCTTGTCTTTCAAATCAAAAGAATTGATACTTTAAATATGAAGAACAGGGGGGAGATTTACAACTTTTGTCTGTCGTCAACTGTCACCGCTGACTAAATTTGACCAATCAGAGGCTTGGAAAATAGTCGGTGACAATAAAATTGTCAGTGAAAATTATATTAGTCTGTGAAAACCACCGACTAATTGTTTCATGAAATGCCCCCCCCCCAGGCATTTTCGATTTATAGGTGAATTGAAAGGGCGTTTGGTTTTGCACGACCTCTTCCTCAATTTCAAAACTAGATTTGCGTTTGGTCTGTCGTTTTCATATCAATGTCAATTTCATCAGAGGGCCTGTGAAATTTGAAATTGGCCGTCTGAGAAATCATTCAACAAAATCATGTTTGTTCTTCTCACGATAGAATAGGATTACAAGGTCATGGCACGCAGCGAGAGAGAAAACAGTTGTATGGCTATGATGTGAAGCTCACATGAAGCTGACATATTAAAGCTTCACTATCGTCAATGTGCACGGCAGATGCCCCGGCTGCATGTGCCTGTGGTAGATCCAGGAATCTTTGGCTGAGGGGGGGGGGGGGGGGGGCTGGGGGAGGGGGGGGGGGGGCTGGGGGGGGGGGGGCTGGGGGGGGGGGGTTGCTACACGGTTAAAGCAAATTCCGAGGAAAAACTATCATCATTCACATTTTTGGGCGTCTTTCTTTTCACCCACTCGCCCTGACAATAGAGAAAGAGAGAGAGAAAGGATTTTGCTGCTTGGGGCACAGGGGCACTTATGATATGTGATTTTTTTTTTTTGGGGGGGGGGGGAATTCTCTTTGTGAACTCATCATGTACTTTGCCAAGATTCTTTTTTGTTAAAGATTATGTCAATGACTTTTAGAAAAGAATACCTTAAACCATTAAATTAGTCGCAACTGAAATTATTTTAGCACGAACACAAAAGAACATCATCAGTTGTTATTTCTTAACTGATGCGAATCAACACTTCCACCCATAATTAGCTAATGCGTATTACACGAGACCTATAGTGTACACGGTGGACTGTAAAATAATTGATTTGATTAATTATTGAGCATGTCATGAAGAAGGCGATCTCTTGATTGATCATGCGTAGACGGTGTTGTATCCAGGCCTTCAATTAGATTGGGTTTGTGACCTTTAAGACCAAAATGTTTCATTTCGGGTTAGCCACACAGAGTCCACAATATAGTCACGCTCATCCAATCGATCATGATGTTGGCACGGAAGGGCGGGAAAATGGCAGATGTATAAATTATGAGTAGCCCTGGTGGTTTGAAGCAGCAGCAGCAGAAAGTGCCTAAGCTACTGTAATTTCATACCTTGCTTTTGTTGCTTGTTTTAAAATTACAGAGAAACTAATGCCTCGGAGAAATAAAGTTACAACCGTTTAGAAATATTTGACAATGTTCGCCTCCCCCCTTTGACGACCCTGGACTCGACCTACATCAAATGAAAAGTGTTCAATCCTTGCTTCATCCGGCCTGTGCCATTTTTATGAGGGATGTTTCCAAGGCAATGAATGATCGGTTCCTCTCGTGTCAATTATGGGTCCAATATCCGCATTCAATTTTGATTTTGACATTTTTATTTCTCATCAGTGTTGCAATGCTGGTGATAAGTGATATGTATTGTATGCCTATGACTCTCTTTTGACGGGGCGCGGGGGGGGGGGGGGGGGAGCTTCCCCAGTACGTTATTGATCTTTAAAGTGTATCAAAATTCAAATTCAAAATGTATTTATTATAATCCAAACAAATACGATAATTCTCATTTATTTAGGAAAAGGATAAGAAAATTCAAAATCATAATGTAACAAAGATAATGGAGTGCAAATAATATTTGAGTGTATGAAATACTGGTCCAGCCTAAATATTCTTTAGAGTGTAATTTGCACGAATGGGTATTTTCTACTCAGTTAGTATAATGTAAGGCAGAACATTACCCAAATTGTGCGTAAATTGCCTTAAGTTGGTCTGACACATATAATTGCCCTCACGTTTGACTACTTCACACAGTATGTACCGGTATATACTCGCAAATAAATATGTTGCCATATTATTTCCATTCTAGCAAAGTACCCGTCCCGTGATAAACAACATATAGATCTTTGTCCCTTAGATTAATACAATTACAGCCCTTGCGTTGTCCATTTGAAGAAAAAAAACTATAAAACGCATGTATACATGTACTAGTTCTTTGTTTAATTGTTGGTGTCCACTCAACGTAAACAGAACGGTTGCATGAATAATGACAGTACCCAAGCATATCAGTTATCCAATCCTATTTGATTTGAATGGCAATCCGTCATCTCCAAAGCCTATTTAATTGATTATCTGTCAGACTAGGATGAAAGGTATGATGATTACAAGGGCATTGCAGGGATGAGGGGGGGAGGGGGAGGCAAGGGGCACTTTTGCCATTTAACCGAATGGATAGAAAGAGAGGGGGCGAGGTTAGCAGGCGCATATCAAGGAACGTGAAATTAAGATAATACCCCCATCTCTAACCGCTTTCCACCCCGAATCGATAGCCTCCCAAATTCATATTTCCTTCACCGCCCCTCCCCCGTAAAAGCAAGTGCTCCTGTAGCTGGGTGACACCACGCCATGACTGTCAACTCCAGAAAATGTGAAATGTCGGATTAGAGTAAGGGATAATGGTTATTACAGTTCACAAAATGGTCTGGTATGCGTGGGGGATGTCGGGAAGGGAGGGAGGGGGGGGGGGGGGGGGGGGGGTCGAGTGAGGCTCAATAAAGGGGCGAGTGTGCAATGTCATATTGGTCGTAATGAATAATGGTTATTACAGTTCGCAAAATGGTTTGCTGTTTGAGGGAGAAGACGGGAAGAGACTATATCAATAAAAGGACGAGTGTTGGCTAGGAGATGAAGAGAAATTTATAGGTCAAAGGTTACATCATCAACCATCACTCCTCAATCCGGATCAACATCATAGCCTGTGCCCTTATCATCATGATAGGGAAGATCTTGACTCGTTGCCAATAATTCCATAAAGCATGTCCCGGCCTACATGTAAAACACAATTTCAAATTTCAAGCACATAAATTATATGGGGGTGGTATTCTCATAAGTTAACCCGGGACTAAGTCTAGACTAAACAAGAATTTTAGTTAAAGGTAAAGACCAGTATTGGTAACGCCCCAATTTCAAAAAATGAAATGATGATAAAAAATTTGCCGGGAAACCGCCTACTAATTCATATATTTGGTAAATTTGTTTGTCTCATGGTCGTGTGAGAAATATAGGGTAGTCCCATATACATTTTTCTGTGTATAGTGCTTGTAACTTTACGAAGAATGGGCAAAATTTCTTATAATTTTGATGATTCCAGAACCTTGCAGATGCTAGATGCTAGATGATCAACCTTTTCTGATCGATTCCACAACGTTTCTTTCACAATGCAATCGCATGACCATTACTGGTCTTTACCTTTAACACTTCTATGGATGCTAGGTTTTATTTTCCTCCTTCAATATTCATGACAAAAAATATCTATCAAAGACTTTGTTAAAATTCAGTTCATACTCATATTATCTTTTCTTCCCATTTCATTGCAAAATAAATTTGTTGGAGACTTTTCATTGAAGGATTAAAATAATCTGTACAGGGTAAATGAGTTTGCAACAGGCACTCCATAAAAGTGTGGACTAACTAAGTACGCGCTAACTTAGTACGCGCTAACTTAGAACACGCTACCGGAATACCACCCATAATTCCTCCACAAAATGAGAAGACCAAACATTATATTTTCTCCGTACTTCTTCTCTGCAAGCCCATTTACCTACTTTCTTTTCTTTCTCTTCCTTCCCCATTTCATTTGTATGTTCGTACCCAAGCCTTACCCAACATAATTCTTAAAATACATAAACGTGGACATTGTTATTTCCAGTAAATTTCAGTGAACTCGATTTTTCTTACCCCCCTCCCCCCTTTCCCCAAACACTGTCTTCGTGCTAAAACCATCAAGAAGTGGCATTATGTTGAATCCAATGCGCTCAAATTATACAATGAAGTTACGGTACAGACAAAAAGCAAAAGTTGCTAAGTGCACTTGGACATGTCTGTACCCATGGCAACCGATCATGACGGTGCCGGATATAATTTCATGTGTCATAATCGTTTCGATACAGTACATAAAACACCTGTGTACTAGATCCAAGACCCCTATGGGGGTTACTTTCTAGTTACTATATAGATGTTAGGAGAAATTATTAAAAGATACAATTTAGTACTGGGCCTGTATAATCAATAGCAACTTAAAATTCGCTGATTTTCGCCAACATTCGTCAGAAAAGTTGGCGAAAATCAGCGACTTTTAGCGATAATTAGCAACATTGGAGCGAATGTTTCTAAAAGTGTTTGCGAAAGGCAGTTGACGACTATTAGCGATTGTAAGCAAAGGTTAGCGACAGGTTTTGTTGGCAACTATTTGCCAATCCGTTGCCACTATTTATGAACGTTTGAGACCTTTTGCTAACTCCTGGTACTCGATGGGTCGATTTTTTTATAAAGATATCATATGGTAACGTGGTCGCTAGCATTGGGAAACAAAGAGAACTGGCGATAACAAAGAGCGACACCGTCTTGCAACCGTTTGCAAAGGCTTACGACTGTTTTGAAAACGCTTGCAACTGTTAGCGAAAAAATAAATTCGCAAAGAAAAACTGTTTGTGAACTTTCTTGAAAACCTTTTGCAACCTTTTACGAATCCTGGCGAAACTCCAAATTCGCTACGTTCGCAAGCATTCGCCGCTCAGTGAGATAGACCCTTAAGATACAAAATGCGATTAATTTCAAGTTGCGATTGATTCGAACCAATCGAAATAAGACGGGACCCTGGTCATGCGATTGCATTATGAAAGAAAAGCGATGAAAGTGGGAAAGGATGATTATGTAGAATGTAAGAATTGATGTAAACTGAGACGTTTAGATATGATCAACATGCAAAGGATTTGACTCAATCCTCCTTATACAATCGCATGCACTATACACAAGAAAGGGGGTACATGGAACTACACACAAACACACACATATTTTTTTCTTGACAAATTTTGAAAAAGAGGGCATTTCTACCAAGATATTCTTCCAAAACTGACATATACAATTATATACATTATACAGAGATTTGGAGAAAAAAGACTCGTCTGTTTATGTCTCATGGAAATTTCCATGTTAAAAAAACTCTATTCTACTCAATATTAATGATGTTGTAATATACTTCTTCAAATAAAACACAACAATACTCCAGGAATCATTAAAGCAACTCCAGGAATCATTAAAGCAACTTGTTAGCTCGCGTTGGTGTTAATGGCTGATTACTTTGTCTACACTGTTTTCTCAAGATTGTCCTCACTTGGAGTTCGCTAAGTATAAACTTTGATAGACCTACTGAAGCACATATTTGACTAGTCTTTATGACACCTACCGGGTTCTTCACCCCTTCGCCTGTCTAGTTTCTTAGACGCTGCAGTGAATCTAATCACCTTCCGAAGATAAGACGGCGCGCCCTCATACCCATTTAACACCAGTACTACATTAATTGAGAACTTTTCTATTGAGGATTAAACCCATTTGTCACCTTTCACCATCAGATACGCCCACGATGGCCTCCCAAAGGCTATATCCACCAAATAGGAAGTACTCGGCAATCCCCGCCATGTCTTCATCTCAACTCTTATCCTGCACCATGCATAATAACTGATAGAATATAATAATAATAATAATCTTGTAAAGTCCACTCCAAATTTGGGATTCGAACCCACGACCTCCTGTTTGTGAGGCGGACGCTCTACTGACTGAGCCAACGCACCGGGATATGGTGATGGGGATTGGTTCTCCATTCTGCCTTGAAGGACTCAACTTTTTGAGAACTACCTTCAGTAAAGGTAAAAACCCGGGGGTGCCCTTCTTATAAAGAGAGTGGGGAACTTCGATACGTCCTGTAAATATAGAGAATCATATATGTCACGTTATGTAGCACACAAAACACAAAAACCAAAAACAAAAAACAAACAGCAACGCATACAACAACAATAACACAGGCAGGGGGCGGATCTAGCTTTTTGCTAAGGGGGGGGGTTTGACCAAAATAATGACGATGCGGAGCATCGTCCACGAGCCGCGAAGCGGCGAGCCGATTTTTTTGTGGGTGTTTATTTGAACCCCGTAAGTGATGTTTTCCTGGCATCTATTAACACAATGGAGACCATAAAAAGCAGTGCATGATAACGTCTTTTTAAATCAAGTAACAGTTAAATAAAATAATGACGATGCGGAGCATCGTCCACGAGCCGCGAAGCGGCGAGCCGATTTTTTTTGGGTGTGTTTATTTGAACCCCGTAAGTGATGTTTTCCTGGCATCTATTAACACAATGGAGACCATAAAAAGCAGTGCATGATAACGTCTTTTTAAATCAAGTAACAGTTAAATACACAGTTATATCCAGAGTTATCATGTGTTTGGTTAAGTTACCAGATGAGTTGAATATCTTCTCACAATATTTGCACTTGAAAGGGTTTCTCTCCAGCGTGCGTTCTTTTTTCTTTCTTTTTTTCTTTTTTTTCTCTTTTTTTTTCCCTTTTTTTTTTTTTTTTTTTTTTTTGGGCCGCCCAAGGGGGGGGGGGGGGGGGGGGTTTAAACCCCCTAAACCCCCCCCCCGTAGATCCGCGCCTGACAGGGGGTGTTTCACAAAGACTCTAAGTCGAACTTAACTCTAAGTTGGACTTACAAATTATGGAGAGCCATTTGTAGCCTTAGAATAAAAATATATTCAAAAGCAGATATTCAATTTGTTTAGACTTTTCATAAATTCCCCATCGAGAACATGAAATCTCCCAATATAATTGAAAATATGAATGATTTGAATCAACATTCATGACTTTTAAAATAACTTGAACAAAAATATTTTTAAAGGTGCTAACGGCTTTCCATAATTGTTAAGTCCAACTTAGAAATAAGTTCAACTCAGGATCTTTGTTAAACACCACCTAGGAGTATACAAGATTACAAATTTGAAGCAATCCTTAATATTCACCGTTTCCTTTTCTTTATTCTTTGATAGATCTTCGCCGAGACGGGTTCGGACCCGATCCAGTCTTCAGTGCGCCGTGCTGGAGAAGCTGTTCGGTGATGGGACATCTGAACTAGTAGGGTACGCCCTCTACTTCTACGGGTTCTGCTCATGGAACGGCAAGATGCTCTACTTCGAAGACCTCTTCGTTGAGAGGGAGTACCGAGGTAAGATCCCTCAAAATCGTGAAAAAGTAGCTTTCTTAATATGATCGCAAAGACCTTCGAAAAATCACTCTAAGGGCATTTTAATACCATTTTGTATTCCATAGAAATTATGTTCAGATTACGTATAAATGCGTCATTGTTCAAATTTAAATTCAAATTTAAATTCAAATTCAAATTAGGTTTTATTCAATCTTGTCAAAAAGTCCAAAGACTAAAAAGGGAGTTAACATCATACATACAATTATATTAAAAGGCATTCAAAAACATTTATATATAAAGAAAAACAAGGCAAATGGAAAAAAAATGAATTCAAATGTTTTTTTCGCACATTTCATAAAGAGTGATGAACAAGGCTATTGAAATTGCCTTAGGTTGATTTTTCGAAAGTCTTTCGCGATCATTTTTATAGAGAAGGTTAATTTTAAGAATAGATGAAAACTAATTTATGAGCTATCTCAATTATACTCTGAGGCGGATCGAACATTTTCTTGGGGGAGCGGCGAACTTTATCATAATGCTACGGTCACAAAGGTTCGCACGAACGATAATTTCGTACGAATCTCCCTGTTTTTCCATTGTCTTCCCGAATTTCAATTTACTGGAAATGGTTCGTACGGCGTTCGTAGCAGTTCGTAATAGCATTTGTGACCGAGGCTTTACATATATTTCTCAGGAAACGATTTCGAATCGACCTTCACTTTGGTGGGGGTTAGGAGAAAATATTCTCTTAATCTTTCTAGATTCGTGTTCGTCTTTGAATGAAATTTGAAGTTCTTTTTTATTTTTTTCTCCAGGTATGGGACTAGGCGTGGCTCTCATGCACAAGGTTATTAAAGTAAGTTGATTTCCTTCTCTTTTATTGATACAGAGGGTCCGAGTAGCTATGATTTTGGGTTTGGGGCAAGATTGGGAATATACCACAAACTAGAATTTAGCTACAATGAGACGGTGGTTGAGTTCAGTGTCTAGTAGACAAAGCATATCCATGGCCACCACTCATCCGATGTACGAGGAGACGATTATAAACTCGTAATCCTAAACCGAAACGGTAACCGCGAAATACAATGACTCGCGATTACGCATTAGGGCATTCTTGGGGGGGTAATGTAACCAAATTTATTCATATGCCTTTAAGAGGCGCCTTTTAACTCAAATTCGATGTGTAACGACTTTAAACAACAATTGGGTGGTAATAAAAGCCCTTGTGTAATTTGTTTTTACACAACTTAACACAACCCCTGTGAAAAGAGTGAACCACTCAACTGTTGTGTAAAGTCGTTAAACAACAAATTTGCAGTGATATACGAATTCTTTCATTCACCTGTTACCAATGAATGTATGCCAATGGTCAGAATTCAAATTGCATACGTCATGTAAGGCTTGAACTGCCTAACAACACGTAATAGATGCAATTTACATTCTAACTATTGAAATACAAATTAGTCGTAACAAGTGAATGGAATCATTCCGAATTCGTGTCGAGGCACTACAGTAGAAACTCGGTTACATTGCGAAAATGGCCCATTCCTGTAGCTTTCCTATCTCAGCCCGCGAGTACAAAGCTAACAAGTCTCACTCTTGCTCCTGGCTTAATCCTTATCTCAAGATCTCTCTCTCTCCCGCTCTAAGAGCAAGTATCTTTAACTCAGCGCCATCTATAGAGCGCCACAACGGCCACTATCAGTCTGTTCATCGTCTATCCATCTCGACTCCCTGGTCTATTCATGCACCTATACACTGTACATACAGCCCCGTACAAATTATACATACCATTTGGGCATTACGTAACATACAGTTATGATTTTCAAATCACACTTTCTATCAACAAACGCCATATTTCTATCACAAGTCATGTTTATTGTCTTACACACTTTAAACTGATTCTGTAATACCACCAGATTGTTATCAAATAAATATTTCTTGATGAATAACAATTAAAAAAAAATAGGAATTAGTCTTGCTTACCTAAAACGAAGAATAAGGCAGGTAAAGGACGGAGGTACTTGTCAAATCTCTGCTAATGCTGCTGCGTTGGCCGGCTGCACACTTTTCATGTATAAGATGACGACTTTTTTTTTAGTTCACCAGCGATATATGTAAATTAAATTTGAATATTCATTAGGTTCTTTTCATTCACTAAATCTCATATAATGTATCCAATGCAAACCCTATGACATGTCAAAGGTCACAATTGTAATTGAATCTCTAGCTCCAGCCCTCCTCCTCGGAGGTCAATGACATTAATTCTCATGCCATTCTCACCTTTCATTTTAATCGTAGATGGCGGTAGACCGAGGCTGCAAATGCATCCAGGCTTGCGTTGTCGAATGGAATACAGAGGTCAGACAACTTTACAGACATCTTGGCATTGAAGATCTAACTGAGACGAAGAAATACCATATTCTCTCGTTCACCGGCGAAAAACTGGACAAATTTGTGAAGAAAGAGTCCTTTATCAGCAAAGACATGATTCTCAAAGCAGATTTGTGATTGATTTTTTTAAAATTAGAACTGATTTCAGTCTGGAATTCAGAGCTGTCGGGTTAGGTCAGGACGCTGACAAGACTAAAGAGGAATAGTTCCTAAAGATTTTGTCGAAGACCATACCCGAAAAACGGAGCAGCTCTGTGATGAAGGGCCGCCAGCCTCATAGGCTTACGATGTAAAAAGCTGCTTCACACAAAAACAAAAGTAACTCTTGGAGATTTCACTGTCAGTTACGCCGCTCCAAAGCTTTGGAATAACTTACCACTAGACGAAATGGAAGCATCATCTGTTGCTGCCTTCAAGGTTTTGTGGAAGACGCACTCTTTTTCAGGAGCTTTTGAATAGTTTTTTTTTTATTGAGTGTCTGTAAAGTGACACTGTTTTCATCATTGTTTTTTTCATCACAGCGCAATAGAGTTTATTTATATATATATATATATAGTAGCTGCGCTATTTAGACTGATAGAATAATTATTATTAAACGAAATGGCAGTTTGTGAACTCATGTGAAAATCGTGATTCTTACATTTGTGTATGAGATGGTGAACGGCATTCGGATGAAACGCAGCTGTTCTTTATTTAAATCCTTAAATCGAAGCACTGATGATCATGGAGAAGTTTTATGCAATGTATTTATAATATTTTGTGAGCTAAATGTATCAGTCGTTGATGCGATACTGTACTTTGAAATACGGAGAATTATCGAACGACAGCAGCTGATGTTCTTTGATCAACCAAGTAGGGTCCATGACCCACCTTTATCCATAATTTCGTCAATTTAAACGTAAATTGGGAAGCCTGGGCCCTGTTTCATAAAACTTCTTATCAATGACAAGCTACAATAACTGTTATAAGCTACTGAAATGGTGGAATTCGATCGGCTGAGAGTAGATCTGTTGCCTTTTGTAGCATTTGATGACAAGTTTTATGAAACAGGGTCCAGAATTGCATGCATCACAGACAAGTCTGACCATCGCAGTGTTGTCTGAACCTGCGATAGCTGATTATTATTTTTAATATAGAATGTTTCGTGAATATTATCGTCGGAATTGGCTCGTTTTTGTCATGCCAATTTTGAAAAATTTGCTCGGTTTGTAATATTACTGGGTAAAAAAGGGATACATTTAAATAATACGAAAAGGGGGCCTCATTTTATTGGTCAGAAATCTAACTCTTTTGAATTCTTAATAGGGATAACAAAATATCTTAGTACAATCATGGACCTACCAATTCGATGGCTTTTACTAGGTCTTATCTGTTATGCATTCTTCTTTTTCTTGCCTATAGTTTGTATGATCATGATTAACATTAATGAGAAGAGCATGGAAATAGTTTATTCATCGTCTTGCTGCTAGCTATCCTTGGTAAAAAGACAACAACAACATAAATTTCGAAACTATGATGAACGTGAGAAACTCTGTTAAGAAGGTTTACGGTTCAGAAAAGGGTGCTTGCTCGCAAAATGTAGTAACTCAAAGAATACCAAACGATGTCAGCTCATTCCCTGGCGACATTACGCCGTACACTTTTGCTCTCACTGTGATTATCGATACTTATTTTCATTTTCCTTTTCTTTATGCCACTCCATGAATTAAATACAGTGCGGCTAATGCTATATTTCGTTTTCGTTTTCGAAACTATGATGAACGTGAAAAACTCTGTTAAGAAGGTTTACGGTTCAGAAAAGGGTGCTTGCTCGCAAAATGTAGTTTGTATGATCATGATTAACATTTATGAGAAGAGCATGGAAATAGTTTATTCATCGTCTTGCTGCTAGCTATCCTTGGTAAAAAGACAACAACAACATAAATTTCGAACTATGATGAACGTGAAAAACTCTGTTAAGAAGGTTTACGGTCAGAAAAGGGTGCTTGCTCGCAAAATGTAGTAACTCAAAGAATACCAAACGATGTCAGCTCATTCCCTGGCGACATTACGCCCGTACGCTTTTGCTCTCACTGTGAATATCGATACTTATTTTCATTTTCATTTTCTTTATGCAACTCCATGAATTAAATACAGTGCGGCTAATGCTATATTTCGTTTTCGGAATGGAAAGCCCTATTACATATCCGAAATAAACAATCAATTAATCAATCTTCTTGAAGCACCAAACTGGTGAGAAAGACCAAGCTGAGTGTTTTATATTTTCAACTAATAAACCCAATTGGTAAAACGGTAAACGTCTCTTTGTGAACTGTGAACATTCGGAATTACAAACCTTCGGGAATGAACTTTCGGCATTGTTCGGAATCGCAAACCCCTGTATCTAAACCATGCTTATCATAAATGGGTAACATACATCTTATGATGACCAATCAAATTCAAACTTAATGTGTTCTTAGAAAAACTAATCTCAAAATAAAATGGCATTTTGTATAATACTTTATATAGTTATTTAAAACTAAAGATACTTTGTATATCATGTACATACTCTTGCCTTCCTTGTACTACATATCACGTATATTAAATACAATTTCAGATGAATTAATCATGTTAATTGCGTGTGTAAATTGTTATACCCTCGTTTCTATGCATAGGGGACGGACAGGGACATTATGATTTATGATTTATGAAATTACTGTGCTCAGAAATATTGTGGGGGTGGAAGAAAAGAAAGTGAGAGGGGAGCAGACAGAGAGAGAGATAGAGAGAGAGAGAGAGAGAAAGAGAGAGAGAGGGGAGGAAGAAGCAGAGAGAGAGAGAGAGAGAGAGGGAGAGAGAGATGAGAGAGAGAGAGACAGAGAGAGAGACAGAGAGGGAGAGAGAGAGAGATGAAAGAGAGAGAGAGAGAGAGAGAGGGGGGGGGGGGGGGTGAGATTGAGCAGCTGAAGGTTGAGACTTGACACAATCCTGCAATTCGCCATTCTACAGAGCGCCCCCTATGTTTATGTTAATCTACATCATCGACGCATTTCTTCATAATTTCCTCACTATTCTACTTTCTTTCTCAAATTTACCCCACCCATCCTTCTCTCTATCTCTCTCTCTCTGCTTCTTCCTCCCCTCTCTCTCTCTTTCTCTCTCTCGCTTTCTCTCTCGCTCCCTCCTCACCCCTTCTTTATATCTCGTTGTCTCCCTCTCCCTCTCTCTCTCTCTCCCTCTCTCTATACATTCCGTTTTCTTCTCTCCGTCTATCTCTCTCCTTCTGCTTCCCCTTTCTCTCTCCTCCGTTCTTTAGGCCCAACATACATCATGCTTTTTTTTCTTCTTCAAAAGCAGCCCATTATTTCAATTTTCGCCTTGTCCAAAACACAGAAACAGAAAATACCTTTTTTTTTCTCTATGAATAGATAGAGACTAATTTGCCCATTTTTGGTATCATGAAGAGAAGTCTAAGATTTAAGGTAGAATCGTTAAAATCGAGGGCCCTTCTTGTTCTCAACCGACGTAATGTATTTTGTTAATTCAATTTTCTTCTCTCCAAATAAACATAGTATACTGACATGAATGATGACATGTTACATGAATGTATCGTGAAGCAGCAATCATGACAGTTTAATTTCTGATGAACCACATGTCAAAGTAAGCTGTAGAATCTTATTGCAAAACACATTCAATGGATATTAAACAGTTGATACATAATTATATATATATATATGGGACAGAGAAGCAGGGTGGAGGAGAGGGTTTTGCCAAACATCCTTAGTATCAACAAAGACCTACCTCTGGGTGGGGAAGCCCACCCTGACGGTAAGTTGGTGTTACTAGAATACAAAATATGAGAGAAACAAGT
>JAVYIG010016043.1:0-32976 GCA_035222895.1 Strongylocentrotus droebachiensis | reverse complement strand
TTCCTGTAAAGCCGCTTCAAAGTTGCCATACCGCACTTGGCCAATACAGAGCTAGCCTAAAGGTTAATTGAAACTTAAGTCATTTTGTTGGTTATTAAATGAACCCCCCCCCCCCCCTCCGCGACGAAAAAAGAGCATTAAGTTAGTTGCAAAGCAAATTCAGAGCAGCTCCACAACACCTCTGTGTCGTCATACAATAACCTAGATCCATTCTTGATCACTCCATGCACCTACTCAGTGGCGTTATGAGCAAAAACGTTTTGGGGGGCTGACAAAAAAAAAATCGCAGCACCGCACTCTGACATGCAGGCCCCGCTGAACGTTTCATAAAGTAGGGTCTAGGGGCGGAGCCCCCGAAGCTCAAGGGGTATGGGCATCAGTGGCGGATCAGGAATTTCTCACCGGGGGGGGGGGGGGGGCACAAAATGGCATGGGGTTAAATATATGTAAAACGATGAAGCCACAGAACGAGGCTTTAGCGGTGAGGGAGCGGAGCGACCAAGCGGGGGTGGGTCTGGAGGGGGTTGTGGCCCCCTCCGAGAGTAAGAGGCATTTGCAATTTTAGAACTAAATTAGACGCATTTTCAGGCACTTCCTGGAGTAATATGACGTAAAATTGCTTTCTCCTACCCCTTCCAAGAGTAGGGATCTTTTGCAATTCGAGAAACACATTTGGCGCATTAATGTCCACCGGCACTTCCTAGAAAAAATCGAGGCCTTCTGATTGGTTAGAAGTTAGAGAAAAGTGATCTGTCACGTCTTGAGACGTTGTATATGCTTTGATGCCGCACAATGCACAAAGACGGTGGTCCGGTACTTCATCAGTAGTACTTGCAAACATTTTCTCGAGTGTATAAACTGTGTCGTTATCAGGGGCGTCGCTAGATCTTTGTCAGTGGGGGAGTGGGAAGGGTGTAGAGGCCACCGATTACCGACAAGACGAGCAACCCATTACCGACAAATATATTAATGCTAATGTCCAAATGTCTACAAATTTTACCCTATAAACCCGGGGCCAGGAACTTAGTTATTTTTCAGTCTCCCCCCTCCCGCGCAAAGCGCTGAAACTTCGACACTTCATTAAATTATTAGAGAAAGAAGACGATCCGTTGTACCGTTCTCGACTCTTAATTCTTGTTTGGATCCAGTCCCCCCCCCCCCCACCCCCTCCGCCCGAAGCGCGGCAGTTTTGACGTTTCAATAAATCATTACTCCTAATCCTTGTCTGAATTCATTTTCGCCCATCCCGCGCGAAGCGCGGAAGCTTTCACGTTTTAATAAATCATTACTCTTAATCCTTGTCTGAATTCATTTTCGCCCAACCCGCGCGAAGCGCGGAGCTTTGACGTTTCAATAAATCATTACTCTTATTCCTTGTCTAAATTCATTTTCGCCCATCCCGCACGACGCGCGGAAGCTTTCAAGTTTCATTAAATTATTAGAGAAAGCTTTCACGTTTCATTAAATTATTAGAGAAAGAAGACGATTCGTTGTATCGTGTTCTTGTATGAATTCAGTTCACCCCCCTCAAGCGCAAAGCGCGGAAGCTTTGACACTTCATTAAATTAGTAGAGAAAGAAGACGATTTATTGTATCGGTTCCGACTCTTAATCCTTGTCTGAATTCATTTTCGCCCATCACGCGCGAAGCGCGGAAACTCTGACGTCTCATTAAACTTTTACTCTTAATCCTTGTCTGAATTCATATTCGCCCATCTCGCGCGAAGCGCGGAAGCTTTCACGTATCATTAAATGATCAGATAAAGAAGACGATTCGTTGTATCGTGTTCTTGTCTGAATACAGTTTACCCCCCCCCCCCCCTCCCGCGCAAAGCGCGGAAGCTTTGACACTTCATTGAATTATTAAAGAAGGAAGACGATTCGTTGTACCGTCCTCGACTCTTAATCCTAGTCTGAATTCAGTTGCCCCCCCCCCCCCCCCCGAAGCGCGGAAGCTTTGCCGTTTCATTAAATTATTAGAGAAAGAAGACGATTCGTTGTACCGTTCACTACTCTTAATCTTGTCTGAATTCAATTTCCCCAATGGGCCCCCTTAACGGTACATGTGCAGTGTAAACTGATGTTAGTATGGAACGCCCGTCAGTGCTTGTCACAGTTGCTTCTGGAAAGGATTTTGTTTTACTAGTGTTACTGTTAGTGGCCATGGCCCCTTAGTGACTATAAAAAAACATTTGCTATTCCTGGCCATTTGGGAATGTGTCAGTTCGCAACAGAAATGGAGAAACGCGCATTTTGTTGAAAATTATGTGATATCACGAACATTTATACATCACTTGTATATGGAATTGAAAATAAGTCATGGTTCAATTTTATTGGGGGGGGGGGGGCTGGCGCCCCCCCCCCCCCACCAGTACGCCAGTGCACCTACTACATGATCACCATGTCTGTATTAGGGGCTATCAGTTTGCATAAAGCTAACTTCGTGTCTGCTGGACCTTTCGCTAGCCTGAACAACCCACTCTATCCTACGTTAACTTTATGTCAAAGTTCATACCTTGTAAATACAATTTCACTTTTTAAGTAACTTTATGAAAATAAATAAAACTTTTTATGAAAACGTTCAAAGATTTAAATTTAGAATTTAATATTAAAATTAGATTTAATAAACTTGTCTTTTTTTCATCAACCCAGAAACACAAGAGGGAAATGATATTCAGTCTATGTATTACATGCAATTTTCTTCAAATAGCTGGAAAAAAGAATGCTAACATTTGAATTAAAGACAAATAATTGAAGATAAATGTGAATAAGTAGGTCATGTAAGAATATAATGTCATAACAATCAATGATAAAATTTATTTCCCTAACAACACAAAGCCCCCTAAATAAATTCTATGCTTCCACTGTATAATTTTCACCTAACGTATAAGAGATACTGGCAATGTGAGAAGTGATAGGATGGAAATACTGGTAGCTAGCTGTCTGTCACGTCAAAGAGATACAACGTTCCCTGGGAGCATAATTCATCAACCTAATTCACGATCAAGGTCACACAGACAACTTGCGGCACGCTTATCAACGAACCTTACAACTAAAAATTGATGAAAATGTCAGGGAAAATTAATGAAAATTTCCCACACCATGCAGAGATGATTGTTTTCATTCCGTCTTCCACAAGCAATTAATATTTTGTGGGATGAAATTTGAAGTTGTACATGAAAATAGAGCTTCGTTTTATACTGAGCGTTACATGCATGGGAAGTGTATAAAAAGTAACAGTTTGTATCGAACATGTTGACAGTGAATTCATGTCAGAAATAATATTAAAGGAACAAGCAGAATTTATACCTAAATAGAGCCGCAGTAGTTTGTCCTTGAATCATAACACCATATATGCCTCATGAATGTTTGATGCCATTTTAATTGTTCTGTTGATAATGTCTCTAATGGCCATGCTATACCTGGAAAGCTTCTCATGTGGGATTTTGGGAAAAGAGCTGTCTCATTGCCATAATGATTTAAGCCGTTAAATTATAATGATATATTGCATTGAATGTTATCCCCGATATAATATCATTATCTCCTTTAAACCCCTCCTATTTCTCTCTCCCTCTCTCTCTCTCACTCTCTCTCTCTCTCTATATATCTCTCTCCCTCCATCCGTCCTTCCCTCCCCTCTCTCTTGTTTATATTCCGTGGGGCTATCCTTTTTGTTTTCTCGTTTCAAAGTTGGCTTGATCACATTTTTGTTTTTTTCATTTATAGTGAAATGTTATTTCTTCATGTACAAAATATACTAGGTATAAGATACATCAAATAGATAGAAAACCTCGTTAACATAGAAGGCGATGGTTGCTTAAAGATAGGTAGTCTAATCTCACGGGGAGGGATGGAGGCTTACCCCTCCATATAGACGCCAGCCAAAGAAAATATTTCAGACTTGAAGGTACTATATGCCCCATTTGCAGGCCAAAAATGAAAAGGTTGAATTCCAAAGGCATTTGAAAGATTAATACTAATTTAGAACTTCCCGCAAAAAGAAAGGGCTTGAAAATGTCTTGAAGTGGAAAAATAACTACTATTAGTTGTCGAATCGAATTGACTTTAGTGATTGCAATCCCTTAAGTAGTATTCTGATTTTAAGACCCTTGTACCGAATGGTCGTACTTGAGAGGAACAAGTCGGTGAAAGTTTGAGCAAAATCCGACTAAAAAATAGAAAAGTGATGAATGTTTAAAGTTGCTTCTGCTTCTAGTATTAAAACCAACTTAGTCTTAATATCAGAGTACATGGACTTCTCCTTGTAAGAGAAGCCATCCTGATCATTAGCTCGTATTAATAAAAGCAGAAAAACGAGAGAAACAAATTAGTGACAGTTTAAGCTAATCCGATCAAAAATAGAAAATTTATGAATTTTTGAAGTCAATAAAACACGAGCTCCCTTCCCATTTGCCCTATACTAAAAAACTTTAAATATATATATCATCCCTGAATAAATTTTCAATCATACATTATTTCAACCTAGATTTAATTATTAAAAATACGTTTTTAAAAGATCCCTTTATGAAACAGGTCTATGTTGTCATCAATAACTAAGAAAATGAGAGTTTATTTTGTGTGTAAATTGTACGGAGCAAATTGGAGAGGAGCTCGCAAGATACGTCAAAGATTTGCCAATTTGTGTTTGATTTGTCGCAACTTCAAAAATGTATACATTTCTTACTTTTCATCAGATTTTGCTCAAATTTTTACTGACCCGTTTCCCTTTGATCTGCTTCTATCAAAATCGACCTAATATCAACCTATAATATCAGGGTGGACTTCCCCTTTAAAAAAAACAGTGCGAAAGTTTTAGGAACTGGATTACTCTTATTCTTCTTCCCCCTTTCTCTGACTTTCTGCTTCTATCAAAATCGACCTAATATCAACCTATAATATCAGGGTGGACTTCCCCTTTAAAAAAACAGTCCGAAAGTTTTAGGAACTGGATTACTCTTATTCTTCTTCCCCTTTTCTCTTACTTTCTGCTTCTATCAAAATCGACCTAATATCACACCTATAATATCAGGGTGCACTTCCCCTTAAAAAAAAACAGTGTGAAAGTTTTAGGAACTGGATTACTCTTATTCTTCTTCCCCCTTTCTCTTACTTTCTGCTATCGACCTAATATCAACCTATAATATCAGGGTGGACTTCCCCTTTAAAAAAACAGTCCGAAAGTTTTAGGAACTGGATTACTCTTATTCTTCTTCCCCTTTTCTCTTACTTTCTGCTTCTATCAAAATCAACCTAATATCAACCTATAATATCAGGGTGGACTTCCCCTTTAAAAAAACAGTGCGAAAGTTTTAGGAACTGGATTACTCTTATTCTTCTTCCCCCTTTCTCTGACTTTCTGCTTCTATCAAAATCGACCTAATATCAACCTATAATATCAGGGTGGACTTCCCCTTTAAAAAAACAGTGCGAACGTTTTAGGAACTGGATTACTCTTATTCTTCTTCCCCCTTTCTCTTACTTTCTGCTTCTATCAAAATCGACCTAATATCAACCTATAATATCAGGGTGGACTTCCCCTTTAAAAAAAAACAGTGCGAAAGTTTTAGGAACTGGATTACTCGTATTCTTCTTCCCCCTTTCTCTTACTTTCTGCTTCTATCAAAATCGACCTAATATCAACCTAAAATATCAGGGTGGACTTCCCCTTTAAAAAAAACAGTGCGAAAGTTTTAGGAACTGGATTACTCTTATTCTTCTTCCCCCTTTCTCTTACTTTCTGCTTCTATCAAAATCGACCTAATATCAACCTATAATATCAGGGTGGACTTCACCTTTAAAAAAACAGTGCGAAGGTTATAGGAACTGGATTACTCTTATTCTTCTTCCCCCTTTCTCTTACTTTCTGCTTCTATCAAAATCGACCTAATATCAACCTATAATATCAGGGTGAACTTCCCCTTTAAAAAAACAGTACGAAAGTTTTAGGAACTGGATTACTCTTATTCTTCTTCCCCTTTTCTCTTACGTTCTGCTTCTATCAAAATCAACCTTATATCAACCTATTAGTCTAATAATCAGGAGTGTATGGTATATAGCTATATTGTACAAATATAATAATCTTCCTATTCACTTTTGAAATGAACTGTGGAACACTACACCGCAAATTCGTTGTGTAACGACTTTACACAACATTGGGGTTGTGATAAGTTGTGTAAAAGAAAATTACACAACTTTACACAACGAATTTGCAGTGTAGGTTTCCCTTACTATGCATGTGTCCTTCATCATAGAGCTATCAAGTATACTTTCCAGATACATCACAGAGATAAATATTTGAACAACCATGGCCGAATGTTAGACACAGTAGGCCAGGCGCTGTATCATCACAATAATGACTATTAAACATCGCCACATTTTCATCTCGGAAGCCAGCATCATGAATATCTGAGTGCTGTTTTGACGGAATCGAATGAATAGGAAATGAAGATGCCTCGCATAGAGAGAGTGATACAATGTCGCTAGGGAGTAGAGCTGGAGATACAACCGGTGTATCTACCCACCTACACAATGTAAACATGCCCTTTAAAACAAAAATTCAATTTCACGATTATTTGTTTTCACAGTGATCAATAATTTCATTGTTTTACATCCTATGCGAGTTGCGACAAGAAGTGGAATAGCCATTCACACTGGCTTGTGGTTATTTGCCATAATATCTGCAGGCGATGTAAAATAAAACATAAAACAGTCTTAGATAAAAAAAATGGCAGATGATGAAAAGTTTTCCCATTAAAAAACAAGTGTCCTTGGGGTTATAAGAATGTCAATTAGATATGAATAAATCTGATTAACAATGATGATAACAAATTGCATTGACAAGCTATAAATAATCAAGAAGCTCATTCCTCTTTTGTCAGACGATGTCTTGCTCTTATGACAGAGTTTCATCTGCTAAATTTCCATCCATTCAAGAGATTACATATCATGTGAACAATCCTCTTGTCTCTAACCATAGTACCATACTGAAAAACAAAACATGAAAAACAAACAGACAAACAAAAACAAAAACAAAAAAAATTGCTATTAAAACCCAAGGCAAAGCTACGCCTAACCACCTACGGGTAACGTCTTCACTCCTTTTGAGTAATTATTAGAAGCCTCCCTTAGCAAGTCTGTCCCTCAGGCTAAAATGATGATTCGACAAAGTAACAATAATATAGGTTCATAATAATAATGCCACCTCCCGAGCGCAGATTTTGCAAGATTATTTTGATGTTTTACACCTAAAGTCATTAAAAATTCATTAGAATAATTAGATTGAAGAAGTGAATTCGGATGTTAGCTATCTCATGTCTCACTCCCCATATCTCTCTATCTCTCTATCTCTGTCTGTCTCCGGCTCTCTCTCTCTCTCTCTCTCTCTCTCTCTCTCTCCCTTCTCTCTGTCGCTTCTCTTTCTACAACTCTCTCTCTCTCCCCCTCATTCTCTTTCTTTTTCTTCTGTCTCATCCCCCCTTCTCTCTCTCTTTCTCTCTCTCTCTCTTTCTCTCCCTCTATTTCCTTTCATATTCTAATTATCTCTTTTTCATCCATCGGGGATAAAAATGAAATGAATGAATAAATAAAATGAATAAAACTAATTTCACTGTTTTATGTAATGATTTTTTACAGCGGTGGAATTTGATAAATATGTTAAATGGGAATGGGTTGCTAGTTGGCAGGTTTTATACTCCTTTCTTCAAATCATAATTTTGATCCCTTTCTTATATTGATAATTACTGTTTTGTTGTTATACAGTATAGACTAAATATGTTATCCCCGCATTATTTTTTCTGTGGAAAGAATGATAAAAAAATGAGATATTATATACATCGAAGAATAAAACACATTAAAAAAAAGAAGCTTTGCTCTATTTTAATATCTCAATGCTCCCCCAAAGTGCACATTCATCAGACCCTTACAATCAGGTATAATTATTGTTTGCTAGACAGAGCAGGAGAATTTCCTGTTCTGGTGAACAATTTTCTTAACGTTTGACCTAAGAACTAATGAGAGTGTGTATGCACATCTAGGAATTATTACTTCATAATTATATTCTCCAGATTTTGCTCTGGATATTTTTAATTGCAATCAAATTGCAGCAGTATATTGGATCCTTGGGACCAACGATTGCAACTATAACAGCATCGAAGACAACACAAAAAGGAACCTTGCGAGTGAATTGTTAATATTGTTATGAATGCAACTCTCACGCTCTAAACACACACTGTCATGAGGCAGCCTCCGGATCGCATCCTATATGCATCGAAGCAAGAGGAGACATGAAGGAGACGACTCGAAAGGGGCATGGGAACGCAACAAAGCATGCAGATGACTTGTGACAAGATAATGGGCTATATCAACCCTGACGATGAAATTGGAAATTAAAATGAGAGTAAATGATATTCACTTACTTGGAGGGTTTGGGATAGACAGAAGAGACAGTGACATACAGAGAGGGACTATTGAGAAAGAACAGTGGGGGATGTGTTGTGTGATGTAGAAAAAGGGGAGTGTGTGCGAAAAAGAAAGAGAAAGAGAGAGAGAGAGAAAAAAAAAGAGAGTAAGAGAGAGAGAGAGAGAGAGAGAGACACACGCAGATGGGGGGAGGGGTGCAGTGGGTGGAAGGGAAAGATAATTATGAGATGGTGGAAAGACAAAGAGAGCAAAATAGGGAAAAGGGAGAGAGAGGGGGGGCATCGAACGACAAATCGAGAGAGAGCGAGAGAGAGCATATAGTCTATGGAGAGAGGTAGGGGGGGGGAGATAGAGAAAGAGATAATAAGATAGATTCACATGGATAATACAAGCAAGATATGTGTAGATTAAAATAAGGATTGGCAAACATGTTGATATCTATTTGATGTTTGTTTTTGTTTTTTCATTCACAATTCAGGTAAACTATCCCTAATATCAGTTTTGTTATATTATAATTAATTGTTATAATATTCTTTTTTTATTGAACTGCATTTGCTTGTATATAAACGTTTTAAGCAAAGAATATAATGTTTACCTGCAACTTTATGTATGCCTGTATAACAATGCTTCGAGAGGAAGATGCTTGATCATGCTAACAAAGAAACTTCTACTTCATCATCATTAGCACTTCCTGTTTAGGTATTTCGAGGACAAAATTCAAACAAAGAACACAAAAACATTGTCTGACTTACTTATTTTACCCGAAAGAGGTTTAAGGAATAAGAGAGCCTAATCTGTATTTGTGGTGGCATCGGTATTGAGCCTTGAGCACCACAACTTCCATAAGTGTCTATATTGAGCATCAAAAATGGATGTGGTTGAATGGGACGAATAGCCCTAGATGATAAACAAGAGTTCAATATCAAATATGGCCGGATGCAAACCGCGTTTGTTCAGACGTGCATGGGACACCAAAATAACGGATGGAAAGAAAAAAGGGGAAAGGTTTGACAGTTTTAGAGGGAGAATGAGGCATGAAACAAAGAAAGGCAGAAAGAGAAGACGAAAGGAAGAGTCATTGAGACAGGGAGAGAGAGAGGGGGGTGGAGAGAGAGAGAGGGGAGAGAGAGAGAGAGAGAGAGAGGGAGAGAGAGAGAGAGAGAGAGAGGTGGAGGTGAGAGGAAGAAGACTTGCAGAGACATAAAGGAATATCGGAGAGAAGGGATAACGATACAAAATATGGCAGAAAGGTAGCTATAAAGGCAAAAACAGAGGAGGTAGGATAGGACCAATTAAAAAGTATTGGAAGGGAGCTAGATAAGGAAATCTGCAGCAGTAATAAACACTATGTCGACCTGTTATAGCATATTTCATAACTCGATGTTGACTACATCAAAATAAAACGTATGATAGGCTCTCATAATTTCTTATAATTATGATGAACAAGAGAGGGCTCTTTCCCAATAGCATATTTGAAATACATTTAGTGATTTCATATCGTTGCTACGAACACACAATTCCCCCATAGTCGACAGAATGATTCTTCCACTTTTTTACTTATCCTCTTTATAATGAGCCTTTCACGCATCGAAACATTTTCTGATGAGCAGAACAAAGGCTAAATATGAATTAAGTTAAAGTTTTCTTCACCTGAGTATTGCTCTACAATTCAAATACTTAATCAATATGTAATAAAACGGGACAAATATGTTTTTATCCGATGCCTTTATTTATGGTACATGTAGATATTCATTTTTCTGTGAAATCCAAAAAAACATCACTTCTGACCAATAGCATTGTTTGTTTCATTGAAATGTGTACAATCCATTAACCCCCCCCCCCCCTCGAAAAAATATCCTGCGTACGCGCCTGTATGAACCAATCACATCACTTTACACGACACTTCTTTGTTCTCTCTTTATAAACTCTACTTCCTCTGTGCCTCCTATTTCCTATCATCTCTCTTTTTACTATTATCTTATAATCATCGATTAATAACTTCTTTCCTATCTCTTAATCCTAGCAATGCCAATTTCCTCCTTTGAATACGTCCTCAAGAACCATTCACCACTATAGCTCAATCTTCGATACTATGATGTTGCTTGTCCTCCACACAGATACATTTTTTTGTCTTCTTCAAGAACTTTTATTTACACAACAGCAGCATAATACTCGAAATCTCTGAAGATTTTGTTGTTGATCATCAGAAGCAATCCGATGCCTGAAGTGGAATCTAGTACTCAAGATATGTTGGACATGATCACTAGCTCGATCTACAACCATCCTGAGTTATCATTGAACCTACCGCAAAGGTTCATGGTGTAATTATTTGAACCTGGACGTCCAGCCTAAAGCAAACACAGTGACGATTTTGCTTTCATGCTATAGCATCTTGTATATCTTGGAGTGCGTCAGCTTGTATCAGCTGTATTGGACAGTGGACCTATTGAACATATTCAGGACTATTATTATTCTCAGTGATGGTCATTGATGTGTCATTTTTTCAATTCCTGATGTATAGATGATCAAATTTTGCTGATTTGACCTGGGAAAGACGTTACATTGTTTTGAATGATCATACAGTATAATTGCCATTTGATTTCATATGGACATTTCAACTCTTGGATTTATATAGAGGAGAGCTGGGAATGAATTATAAGATTGATACACAGACCAGAAGACCTTGAAGGAAACTATCAACAGCTATCAATAAAAACTATTCCTACTGAATCGAAGCGGAGTTAAGTATAACAGACAGACACTGATTGTGGAAGCAAACGAAGGTAACAAGGATGAAACCTTCCAAGACAGCTGCAAAATGTGTGAATTGTGTAGTGTTTGTGTTATACGTTGCCATGGAAACTGCATCACTGGACATGTTCCTCCAGGAGCCAGAGGACAGTGCTTCCTTTACAGGAGATCCTGTCAAACTGAAATGCAAAGTCAACTTGGAGGCTTTCATTCAAAATACACATCACATGATTGTTGCTTGGAAACGAGATAGTGTGCTCTTGGTAAACTCATCATCCTCGACCACATCATCATCATCATCATCATCGTCATCATCACCATCTAAGGGTGTCCTCATGACTGGCAATTCTTCCATTGGAGAGTACGACCTCAATTTTGCATCTACCTCTGGGGTAAATTCTGGGAACTACACTTGTGATATCTACACGCTTGTGGTGGTGCAGATATTAGGAGGAGGGGTGCACAACGTGACAGTGTTTGTAGGAGGAACTGATCCAGCAGCACTTACTGTTCTCCCGGATGTTAGACCTGTATGTTCCTTTGGTCCTGATCTACAGGATGATGACAAGCCTACAATCCTCACAGGAACCATGTTGTCTTTTATCTGCAGCATCACTGAGGTAAACTCCTTTCAACTGCACTGGAAGGTTAAAAGCTTGACTTCAACCGATTTCAATGATAATTTTATGGAAGATGCTGAGTGTAAGGTGGGTTCTAATACCACAACTCTGTTTTACGATAGAACGGTGACTCCTTTAGACAATGGGAATGTCTTTGAGTGTGAGATGCGCACTTCAGGTTTTCCAGCCATGACCAGGAGTTGTACCTTACCACCACTCAGCATCTTGTACAAGCCCAATGTGAATATTGTTCCTCTCTCCAACATTTCAAACATCCATGTTGGTGATGACTTAAGCTTCTTCTGTTCTGTAGATGCTAGTCCTCTGGAAGACGAGATAGAGTGGATTGTCACGCCCCCTCAGAACATTGCCTTTCACCGTCAACAGATTGAAGTTCACCAGGCTTCGTCACCACAGAACTTCATCAATCTAACTTGTCAGGCTTCAAATGATATTGGAATGACATCAACCTCCATTTTCGTGCATCTCAAACCGGTATACAAACCACTGATCTATATCTCCATGGTAACAACCTCCGTAAACACCAGGCCGGAAGATGGGGTGAGATTTCGGTGCAACATTGATGCAAGCCCATCAGAGGTGACTATACAATGGGTGGTTGTGCCTCGCAATCATGTTATTATCCAAGAGAGCGGAAGAGAGATGACCCTGAGCAGCCTCAGTACCGAGTCCATGTACGTTGATATATCATGTCTTGTAACAAACAGGGTTGGAAAGGCCATGGCTCGTGTATTTATCTATCTCTCACGAGCATCTCTAGAACAGTCTACCAGTAACCCACAGGGAAGCAGATTATCATCTGCCAATACAACGGAGGCAGAATCAACAGCACAGTACCTGGTGGACCCGGCCGATCGATCTGCAACTTCAGAAACACCTCTCCCGCAAACACCTCTCCCAGAGACTACTTTAGCATCAAATACCACTATGTTGGAGCCAAACGTGATTGGATCTCTTCCTTCCTCACCATTTGAGGAACGATTCCACACATCTTCTATTCCACAAGCTACTGCCGACTCAACTCTGACAGAACAAAAGAACACTGTCATCACCAGGGATAGATACCCATCAATCACAGACACTCCGGTGAGATCTCAAGGAAACGCGTTCACGCGCCATGAGTACATCCTAGGTGGTGGTGCTGCTGGAGGAATCCTCCTAGTGATCATCTTAGTTGCCATGGCACTCTGCTTCTCCAGGATGAAAATAAACAAAGCCCTTCGGAGCGGATGTACAAGGGTGATCTACCGTCCAGGTGACAACTCTCTGATCCTACCGTTTGCTCAGTCTAGACAAGCTGTTGGAAACCCCTATGAGTCTCTGACTGCTCCTGTTCAAGCTTGTCATCAGGTGTCAAGAGAGGTCAATTTCCAAATGCTACAACCAAATTTTGAAAAGTGAACTTTGCAAAACTGTTTAACAAAATGCTACCTATGCTAAATCATTTTGCTAAATTACATCAGTCTCTATTCTGATGTTTGCTTCTTCATAATCTTACATTTTGTATCATGATTTGTGTGCATTGACTTTATATGGTGTGTATTGTTTTCCAATTGATTTGATGGACTGTGGACATATATATATTGTTTTAGTATACTTACTGTACTGTTGTACCCCTACTGCTATACCATATCAAGAAATAATTTTTAACACAAAATACCTACTTCAGATTAGAGCATATTTTTTTTTTAAATGGAGGGTATGTATGTAAGAAGAAAGAGAGAAGAAGAAGAAAAAGAAGAAGGAGAAGAAGAAGGAGAAGAAGAAGAAGAAGAAGAAGAAGAAGAAGAAGAAGAAGAAGAAAGAGTATTTAAATGTATATTCATCAGAAGAAATGAAATGAAATGAAATACTGTAAATTTGTAAATATCCTTTTAATATCTGAAACATTTTATTTCTTATATGCTTTGCTCTAAAATAGCATTAAGATCATGAAACTATTAAGTCAAATTAAGTCATGTTTTGATATTTGTTACTTTCATGATTTTTGTCACATCTCATGTTTTGTAAAGAATAAAAAATGACAAGAAAAGGAAAAAAAGAAAAAGAAAACACTTCAATACCAAAAAAAAAATGTACTGATTTCAATTAAATCACCTTGATCATCATATAAGTTGCGAATCTTCAAAAGCAGTGCTATACCTTGAGCAGTGTTCTTTGTATACCATACAATCGTCGATATACTAAGCATTTGTTATTCATCTTGCAAAATTTGAGGTCGAACATAGTTGAATCAACCAGTTAACATTTTTACATTTTTGCACATACAATATGTGTTAGTTTTACATTAGTATTTCCATGATTACAGTATGATGAAATTGTCATTCTTTGTTTACTGTAGGCCTAGTAATTATCATACTGATAGTCATATTTATATAACATTGTAACTTGCACCTCTGATATACTTTCAATAAATGACATTTTACCATTAAAAAAATGTTTAAACTCAGTCATTAGTAGTGATGAGTTCTGAAATTCTGTCTATATTATATCAATACAATAGAGAAAAAAATTGTCTACGAAAAGATATCCTTGTGAATGAGATGTAGATCTAAATAATCAATATACGGGTGTCGACCTACTTTGTATTACATGTCTACAAAAAGACACCCAAAACACACACAAACACTACCTAAACAGACTCCATATATATATATATATATATACCGGTACCGGTATATAAATACATATAATTATGTTGCAAAGGGTATTGTAATGATGCCCTCATTAATTTGTTGCAATTACAGTCATGTAGCCTTGCAATTTAGTTCTCATAAATTTTAATTCAGGATAAATTTGGAGATCCATGTTATTAATATATAGACTTCGTGTGGGTCCACTCTCTCTGTATATGAAATCTGAGCTTCAGTGAGCAGAGGGTGTAGGAGGGGTGGAGGAAATGCCAGAAAACAATGCAAGTGAGTGTGGGGAGCAGGTGGACTAGAGGGACAGATCATCTTCGTTTCCATAGCTAGTTGAGAAAGAGAAAGAGAGAGAGAGATGGGGGAGAGGGGGAGAGAGAGTGTGTGTGAGAGAGAAAGAGAGAGAGAGAGAGAGAATGTGTGTGTGTGTGTGTGTGAGAGAGAGAGAGAGAGAGAGAGAGAGAGGGGGGGTACTCATAATGGATCCAGAGACTGACAAACTTAGGAACAAAGAAGTTAACTATAAGGTAAATATCAAGCAGGACTTGATATCATCATTTTCCCCCATACAATTATGCTTTTCCTTAACCAGAACTATACCCTTCCACCTAAATGTCTCATAAATTACTATACAGGTAATGATATATATATATATACAAAATATCTAATTTCTCCCCTTTAATACTGTCCGACTATAATATTCCATCAGTCGTCACCAACTAGAAATCAAAAATTCAGTCAGAATATATAAATATGAAACTAAAAAGATATCATTCATAATTCGACAGCCTAGTAACCAAATTACCTTGCATCACATTTTTATCAAATGAGGGCCAATTCTATCAAGAATCAAACTGTTTGAATTCAGAATGTACATGGATGCTAAAATACTGCTCCATCCTTGTATACCAGCCTTAATAATTTCATATGCACCTAAATCATTTCCATATCCCCCATTCCCCGGTAGGCATACCCCCAATCACTGACTCCACAAGCTTCCTTCATGATGCATGTTATGTTGATTCTTTCTTTTCTCTCACTCTCCCTCTCATCATGTTTATATAGATCTCTGCTGATCTCTTTCTCTTTTATACTCTTATAAAATGTATTTACACCGAGTAAAGCCTACACATACAGCTCTAATGTATATCATCACATCATATTCTATATACACTTACACAACACGGACAGGGAATGCGAATTATGAATTACAGTCATGGCAATATGCCAAATGCAAATAATAGTACTACATTACTACTATACTCATTCTACTCGAATCATACACCATGCATACTGATACACACAATTCTTATAATCATAAATTGAGTATAAATATTATTACGGGATTTCACCTAATATAATTATTCTCACTCACCTGTCACCCAATTTCTGAATGTACTTGCAGACAGCGTGACCTTCCCCTTCACATCACTGCTGTCTTTCCCAGATTCGGAAGCCATGTTGTTGAATGAGAGACTCGTATGTAGTTTGGAGCTCCGTTTGGAGCAGACGACACGAATATTAGTATTCAAGATAAGAGCGAAGATGTTTGATTTAATATATGACACGCACGACATTAGATAGATATATGGCACCATTAGAGTGACGTTATAAACTAATGTTACAGTAGCTGTTTGCGATGATTTGATAGGCTAAATAAAGAAAGAGAAAGGTCTCATTCAAGTCAATGTTTACTCTTATACTAGCCTGCATTACAGTGGACGGGGTAGGAGTTGTATTGTACGATGCATAGAGCGAGATCGAGAGTACGTGCATCTAGTGCACATGACTACATGCATCCTTCTATACTGCGATAATAATAATAATATTCAGTTCTTGTATATAGCGCATAATACGTTTTTTTAGTCTATTTTTTGTCGGCATATAAAAGTATTAATGACTGCTTTAATATTCGAGAAATAGTTGTTTTTATACGCTCTCGGGAAGGTTACAATTGGGCTATTCTAACCTTCCCTTGAGCGCACAAAAACAACTATTTCTCTCAAAGCAGTCATTAATACTATATTATAAGATAAGATAAGATAAGATAAGATTTTATTCGTCTTTCTTTCAAATGACATACAGAGCATAACATTGGATCATAACACATTTACAATGCAAAATAACAAATTATGGCAATGATAAAAACAAAGTTAACTAAAAGAAAGACGAGGAGACCCTGGTAAAAGCAGAGCTTGTAATTATTAGGGTCCCCTCTGAGCCGGATAAAACATGATGAATAGATATTTGTGACTACCTAAGAATACAATAGGGAAAAGGGGGTATAACAAAACAAGAAGTGTACACACACACAACAACAACAACAAAACGAGAGACGAGACTAGACAAGACGGGAGAAAAGAGAAAATATGAGAAATAATAGAAGACTACAGCACATCGACAATAGGCACAGCACACAACGGGCACAAGACAACAGGGGGAGGGAATAAGAGGTTGACAATCTGAAAATATTCAGTTAGACACATATTGATATCAAGAAGAAAATTTACATTTATAGTAATACATAATATATCTTGGCACCATAAAAACTACACAAATGAACTACTCTATGAGTCACAGTATTTATCGAGAAGATAAACCTTAAGTTTACACTTAAATGAAGAGAGACTAACAGATTGCTTAACGCTAGAGCCTAGAGAGTTCCAAAATGTAGGTCCAGTAAAAACCAAAGTATTAAAAGTTAACTTTGTCCTTACTTGGGGTAAGTGAAACGCAGAGGCATTTCGCGTAGCATGGTTATGAACTTGACTATTTTTCTTAAAAATGCTGACTAGAGCCTGTGGTAGGACACCAGAATCGAAGTCGTACATTAAAGAACCCAGTTGAAGGTGATAAATATCTTGCACCTTTAAAATTCTATGCGTATACAAAAGCGGATTAGTGTGCGTACGAAAGCTAACGTTACAAATAATTCTTAAGACCCTCTTTTGAATCAAGTATAACTTTTCAAGGTTAGTTTTAAGAGAGTTACCCCAAGCAAGAACACCATATTAAGATAGGGGAGGATTAATGTTGAGTACATTAATAGAAGGATGCCTTTAGGTAAAATTGATTTCAATTTATGAATTACGCCACTGTTTCTTGACAATTGTCTTAAAGAGATGATTTACATGAATTTTCCAACTCATTTGCTCATCAATGTGCAAACCAAGGAATTTTGTTGATGATACCCTATCTATCAATACATTATTAAATGATACATCTCCTGGAAGCACTTTGATTGTATTACTAAAAAACATATAATTTGTCTTTTGCAGATTTAAAGACAATTTATTTGCTTGAATCCACAAAGTAACTTTACTTAGTTCGAAATTAACCGTTTCTAACAGAGTTTGTGAATTTTTGTGTGAATAGTACAAGCTGGAATCATCAGCAAATAAAATGAATGACAAAATATCAGATGAGAAATGAAATAACATCTCTTTGCGCTTCCAAAGAGCTTTGGAAATTATTACCCTAGCTATATAGCGAAATCGTTTGCGGGAGGGACTACGGAGATGGACAGGGAGGTATGAAGAGGGAGGTCGAGGGGTATTGAGGGAAGGAAGAAGGTAGGTATAGATCGAGAGACAAGATGGAGGGGAGCAGGGGTGGATCCAGGATTTTCCAAACTGAGGGGGGGGGGGCATGGCGGCGTGAAATGTACGAAATTGCGAAGCCCGGGGTCCAGGCCCGCCGGCCCCTGGTGCTTCATGGTGCATTCTGAGGAATTTCTAAATGTTGAGTAACCTGAACATTTAGTTTTTGGGGTGAAACTGAAAGGTAAAAGGGGGCGTGTGCCCTCACGCCCCTCCCCTGGAACCGCCACTGGGGAGGAAGGGGAGACGGGAGGACAATGAGGGGAGAGGGAGCTTCATTTGACGAAAACAAATACGATTTTTATCACCATGCATTTCTGTAGCCAGAAACTCAAAACGGGGTGAATAACCGTTCCGATTTTTTAAATGTTTTTAAGACTGTATTTTATTACGTTTGAAATAGAGAAATGCATATTGAAATTAAGAAAAATGCGTAAAAGCCAAGTTGCAAAATGTGGAAATCATTGATTTATGCTTATATTAATTTCAATATTGTAATTTTGTTAATGTTTGACATCCTTTCCGTGTATTTTGTTGTATCATAATTTTAATTAATGTTAGTATGCTTCTCCATATTAATTCATGAAAGTCAACCCGCTTGTTCGGTGTTAGCTAAGGGAGTTGGGATTGGATTAGAACTAGATCTGAGGCCTACTCTTAATTGTGATATGGATTGACAAAAGTTGATAGATGTTTGAACTTGTAATGACAGACTTATTAATCATTAATATACTTTTTTGTTCTTTAGTGATGTGTCTATATCATCTAAATTGATATAAATAAATCTCCGTTGAAGTCTGTTCTGACACAAAAACTGAAACTTTTCAAATCTTATTCCGTTTATTGCAGTAATTGGTTGGTGGTTGTTATTTTTTACCTGACTGCTAAGAAAGCTTAAATGCTTGTAAGAAAGCAACCAGACGGCTGACGGCTTAAGGTCCTCTCCGAGGGACCTGGTAATAAAATGAGGAAAAATTATAAGTTTTACAAGATAATAGAGTCAGACCATTAATATATAGCTCTATGAGTCAGATACACCACAGTCTTATTCTGATACGCTGTGTTCACATAATTATAATAATACCGGAGCAGCCCCTTTTCTCTGACATGTAACTTTATGAATGACTGTGGGGTAGGTATAAATCTGTGTCATGTTTCATAACCTGTTATCAACGACAACTACATTATAAACTAGTTAGCATAGCTACTGAAATCCTTGAATTTGATTGATTGCGAGTATATTTGTTACAGAAGTATGGAACTTGCCATTATTTATTAAGGTCCTAGATACTACACCCTCTGCATGACCCCTTTCATCCCTTTACTGCAACCCTTCCAGATGTTACCCTTCCTCAGCTTCTATAAAGGGACGTAATTACTCAGCTTCCTAGTATACTGCCCTCACTAGTCCTTTGCTGTTCAGTTAAATATTTATCATGGCCGCCAGGAGATGTCTACCTTTGGTAAGATTTGATTAATTTTTACATTTCACATTACAATGTTGAATATTTGTTGTTAAGAAATGATGAATAATGATATCATGTCAATATTCATGTGGGTTATCCTATACTTTGTCCATGCTAAAGAGAGTATATGATGCGACAAATTGGGAGTGAAAATGTGACTGTGTTGAGTGCGGTGCAGTACACGACTGCCGGTGATATGAGTTGGAATGGGAATCTCTCGGATCTAGTTGCCCGGTATGGTATAGACAAACAAAAATCTATGATGGGGGAGTCGTGTGTCTGCGCAATTATATAATTGACTTAAGATATCCAAAGATTTTGTTTGTACTTTCGCTCCGCCAACGGGTTTTGCATAAACTAAACTATAAATTAAACTGTAAACAGTTTCGGGTAGGATTCTAATTTTTTTTAGGAATGATTAATTTCATTACCAATTAGCCTACCCAAGAGTAGACTCGAGATCTCTTTGTAATCTTTGTAAGCTGGTAACTTATGGTCGTTTAATTCTCTTTCTTGTGTTCCGCAGGTTCGTCATTTCAGCACCTCATCAGTGGGTGCTCAAATGGTGAAGGTAAGTTATTAAAGATTTATAATCATCATAGATCTAGGGTAGAGTGCCCAGTATTCGGTCACTTAAGGGGAAATCACTAATATTTTGAATTCTTACCTCTTTTATTTTGCAATCTACCCATCAAAAGAACAGAAAAATATTCCTCTAACAGGATTTAATAGTCACTTAAAATAAAGAATGATGATAAGAAAAATATTTCCGAAAGGAGACGGGAGCATTTTTCTGCCCAGAATTCGGTCGCGCCGACTAGAATTCGGTCACGCGATTTGTGCGTGGAATCTCCGTATTTGCGCGCTATTTTCACACAATTGCGCGATAAAGCACTGATTGTCAATGCGTTGACCGAATACTGGACGAGCGATACCGCATGGCAAGGGTATCGTATAAATACCTCTTGCACATCGGCAAGTGTGTCATTTGCAAATTCGCTTCAATGGAGCGAACACGGAAGAGCTCCTCTTCACACACATACTAAATTCATTGCGATAGCACACAAAGTTGTTTCGCAATAGACTTCTACATATGGCTATGCATGTTAGCGCATGTGCTAACAGAACGCGGAAGTGCAGAAAGTGGTGCGACACTGACCAACTTCGAGCTAAGTTGGAGATCTTTCCGGAGCCCTACATCTGATTTAATTTTGAGAGTTAAGAAAAGTTGTTCAGCTGCCTGATTTGTGGAAGTTTCGTGGCTCATTAATTATTTTTTAAATTGTTACAGCTGTTGAAACGGCTGTCTGACCGAATACTGGGAATTGACCGAATACCGGGCGCGCTACCCTAGGTCTAATTCCATTTTCCATTGGGAGTTTTTTTTTAGGGCCAACATTGTGTATCTTAAACTTTTTACTTTTAGTTTCTGAAGATACTTTAAAATAGATTCAGTCAAAATTTCCAGTGATTGAAGGGGTATGAAATGACGTTTAACAATGTATCTTATTGATTTGTGTAATCCATCTGTTATCTGATTCTCTTTTTTCATATTTAGCCATGAAAATTGACAACATTTCCACCATAATGACTTGTTACATCCCAATCAGCAAAGTTGTACATGTCACACAATGATGAAGGATTACAAGACTGTTAGACTTAAATACACACAAGCTTCCATTCTACATTCAAGTTTATTGCATGTGCATTGGACTTCAAAGTTGAATGCTATGGTATATTTTTAGAAATTATCCTGGTAACAGTGGTATTACATCAATGTGGAAAATATAATTAATTATCTTCCTTTCAATACCCTTCCAGCCACCCATTCAGGTTTATGGCTTTGGTGGTCGCTATGCTACAGCTCTCTACTCAGCGGCTAGCAAACAGAAGACTCTGGACCAAGTAGATAAAGATATGGGCAGTGTTCAGGTATGTTATCTAGACTTGATTGTTAAAAGACTAACTGGTACAACATGCATAAACATTTGGCAAGTTCAGAATTCATATATGTTTAAAGATAAAGGTGAGTTCTGGTAATGCGATTGCATTGTGAAAGAAAAGGTGTGGAATGGATCAGAAACAGTTGATCATGTAGTGTTGGATTGCACTGCAAGGTTCTGGAGTCATCAAGATCATAATAAATTTGGCAGAGTCTTGGTAAAGTAACAAGCACTGTACACAGAAAGCTATATATGGGACAACAGACATGGTGTCAGGGCTAGTAAGTACTACCTTGATTTCCTTGTCTTTCTATGCTAATTACTCAGCCAGTATACATTTTCTTCCAAAATTGTTTGGCTCATGTCATTTATTTGTAATCTTGAACATTCAGTGTAAGTTTTGTTTGATTCTGTGAGAATTTTTTTTTTTTTTTTTTTTACCAGAACTGGAGTTTATCTTTAATTCAAAATAAACATATTACCGGTAGCCTTAGGAGTATGTTGTAATATCAAATAAAACTTTTTGTTATTTATCATAATCAATCCATTTGATTGTCTCTGATAGAGGTGTCGTGGACAAGTGGATATTTGGCAAGACATTGATCTACATTTGCCACTCTCCACCCAGGTGTTAAATGGGTACCCGATAGGATGCGAAAGCTAATGTGCTTAGATTAGCAAGTGTGCGCTTGTAAAAATGACGCCTGGCTGGAATGCTCCCCAGGGAGTGGAGAATGTGCATACATTGTGTGCGGGTAAGCCTGAATCCGATGACCGGGGTAATAATATATATATCTGTAAAGCGCTTTAAAGGGGCCTTCGGTCCTGAAAAGTGCTATATGAGAACTAGCTATTATTATTATTATTAATAGTTTTTAAATTTTTAGATTTTTATGTCTTCTGATAATAATGATGATTGCTTCTTATAAAGTGCTCTTACAAAATACTAATCAGCGCTGATGCAACAAAAACAAAGAATATATTTGAAATAATAACATGTATATATATATAGTATCTATCGATATACAATGATTGGGCATATTATTCATAATAATATTATCATGATATTCTACATGTATGTGTGTATGTTCACTGTGTTTGTGTATGAATGGTCCCTCATTATAAAACCCATATCATGCCATTTCAGTCAACGCAAGATTTACGTGTAAGTTTGCACAACTGTTTTTGTCTTCTTTTCTTGCTTTCAGTCCCTAATGAAGCAGAGTGCCATCCTATCTGACTTCATGAAGAACCCCACCATCAACAAGAAGGCAAAGATCAGTAAGTTCAGACATCAATTCTTAATTTTGGGTGGTTAAAGATAAAGTTGAGTTCAGGTCATTGCATTGTGAAAGAAGCGGTGTGGAATCGATCAGAACAAGTCGATCATGTAGCATATAAGTATTGGTGTGAACTGCAAGGTTCTGGAGTCATCAAAATGATAAGAAATTTGGCTCAGTCTTGATAAAGTATCAAGCACTGTGAACATAAAGGAAACATTTTTTCTCTGATGTTTTCCACTCTTGCATAATGACAATGATAGCGCTCACAAATCATTTTTCACCTCTCCCCAGAACTCAACCTTCTCTTTAACTATCAAGAGTTGATGAACAATTATTGTAAATTTTCATTCGAGATACATGTCCTTAATTAATGAAATGTACATTTCAGAACACATACATCAATAATTTTCAAGGAGCATACAAATTAGTTTTTAATGCCAATTGAAAACATTTATCCAAACAGGTAAATTGTTCATCTAGGAGCAGGAAGGGAAGGGCTGAAGTAGAAGGTGAAATTTCATAACCATTGGTTATAGATATGGATACAGACAATCTTTTCAGCAGAGAAGTGCCATTATATACTGGACTAAAAACAATATGATTTCTTTTCTGTAATGTAGGTGTAATATCTGATGTACTGAAGGGTGAGAAGATGGCTGAGTCGACGGTCAACTTCTTTGGCATGCTAGCTGAGAACGGCCGACTGAACAAAGTCAAGGAGATCTTTGTGGCTTGGACTAAGATCATGGCAGCGCACAAGGGAGAGATTATCTGCAAAGTCACAACAGCAAAGGTGAGTTAAAGCCCCACTGTACTACTTGCTCCCTCTATATAGAAAACTCCCCAATCGGTGCCTGTTGGTCCCCCATGATCATCTTTTTCTTATGTTAATTGAGAGATGAGTTGATGAGATAGCGACATGTCAGTGACCTCACTGGGTGGTCAAATCCCTTCTGGCTGAACTAGTACAGCCGGCCTTTAACATCATTGTTGGCTTATGTCAGCAATGTGCACAAATATCCACATGTGCAAGGTGCTGTAGCCTATGTATGTTAGGTCTTTTAGAATGATCATTCCCAATGGATAGATTACTTTTTCCCTTTCAAAAAGTATTACCCCCTACCCACCTCCCCACCCCCCCCCCCCCCCCCCCTTGGAAAGGAAAAATAATGTCTATCACTGGTTTGCATGTGTTTTTAATCATTATGACCATGACAAAATTGTCTATCGAAGCCCTCGAAGGTGAATTCATGTAAAGCTTTGCTTGAAAAAAACATGTAACAAATTTTATCTCCTTTCTCGTCAATATCCATTTTCTTTCCATGAATAATGACAGAGCAATCCTTTTTTTTAAAGCTTCCCACCTTCCAAATCAAAGATGTTTTTGAATGGTCACATGATATCAGTTGCTTATTTTACGTACAAGTACACATAAGGCTCAAAACCACTATCTCGGCGCAATTGCACAAAATTCATGTCGCACGTGTTTTTACTGTACTTACTAATAAAATAAACATATAATTATCAAGTTATGACGTTCTATTTAATATATGAGGCTCATTCTTGAAAATAACAGTTATTCCACTGACCATGTCCTGCCAAATAATGAGAAATTAGCAAATACATGTGATGTAACAGTGAAAAACCATGTGTCGCAAGTCATATATTTCATATATTTCCATTTGTTGCAAAAAATGGTAACTGGATACGGCCCAGAAACTCAATTAATTTTAATATAACTGATAGCTCCGCCAAATTCAAGTAAAATTTTTGGTATGAATTTCTTTTTATGCCTCCGCCACCGAAGGTGGTGCCGGAGGCATCATGTTTTCGGGTTGTCCGTCCGTACGTCCGTCCCGTTTGACCGTTATCACAATATCTCAAGAACCATTTAAGATTTAAACTTAAGACTCGGGAATAGTATTTATCACCATAGGAAGACGATCTGATTAGATTTTGGAGTACGTAGGTCAAAGGTCACAGGTCACAGAGGTCAACTTATGAAATTCCTTGTATTGAGTTTGTTAGCGCGATATCTCAAGAACCATTTGAGATTTAAACTTCAAACTTAAGGATAGTATGTATCACCATAGGAAGACGATCTGATTAGATTTTGGAGCACGTATGTCAAAGGTCAAGGGTCACAGAGGTCAACTTATGAAATTCCATACATTGAGATTGTTATCATGATATCTCAAGAACCACTGGAGATTTAAACTTCAAACTTAATGATAGTGTGTATCACTATAGGAAAACAATCTGATTACATTTTGGAGCACGTAGGTCAAAGGTCAAGGGTCATAGAGGTCAACTTATGAAATTCCATACATTGAGATTGTTATCATGATATCTCAAGAACCACTGGAGATGTAAAAACTTCAAACTTAAGGATAGTATGTATCACCATAGGAAGACGATCTGATTAGATTTGGAGCACGTAGGTCAAAGGTCAAGGGTCACAGAGGTCAACTTATGAAATTCCATACATTGAGATTGTTATCATAATATCTCAAGAACCACTGGAGATTTAAACTTCAAACTTAATGATAGTGTGTATCACCATAGGAAGACAATCTGATTAGATTTTGGAGCACGTAGGTCAAAGGTCAAGGGTCACAGAGGTCAACTTATGAAATTCCATACATTGAGATCGTTATCGCGATATCTCAAGAACCACTGGAGAATTTTCACTTCAAACTTAATGATAGTATGTATCACCATATCATAATATCTCAAGAACCACTGGAGATTTAAACTTCAAACTTAATGATAGTGTGTATCACCATAGGAAGACAATCTGATTAGATTTTGGAGCACGTAGGTCAAAGGTCAAGGGTCACAGAGGTCAACTTATGAAATTCCATACATTGAGATTGTTATCATGATATCTCAAGAACCACTGGAGATTTAAACTCCAAACTTGTTTAAATTGCTCTATGGCGGAGGCATCATTTTCGACTGCACGCAGTCAAAATTCCATCTAGTTTTTCCTTGTGAGAATGAAATGAAATGTGTCGCCAAATCCATTGAAACATCGTTACCTTATTTCAGATCAAGAATTAATTTATTTCCAACATCATGATTTTCCTTATTTTCATTCATATTAATCATTGAGTATATCATAATAATAGACAGCCATGCAATTTTATTCATGGGTAGAAGATGGATTATAGAAACCGAAATATATATATTCTATAGAAACGTGCGATTTAAGAGATGTAACATACGTTACCATGATTAGAGTAATATGTACAAACCAGTGTTGCTGAAATGCATCCTCTAAGTTAGCGGCGGTAAAATGGAAATCAGATAGTCCTTGAAATCACACTTACAAAGATTAACTTTTGGTCGGTAGCCATATATTACCCCCATCATGTAACATACGTGATGAAACAAACGTTACTACTTGTGTAGGCCTGAACTTTTTTGGAGTTCAAAAGATATATTCTTAATTAAAACGGGTGTGAGCCATCTACAGACATTAACAGAAAGCCTAACAACCACTTTCTATGACGTTAATGGCGGGAAAGCCCTACCTTCATCTTTGGTTGCATTGGAAGCTGACCAGTATATCTAATTTCATTAAAAATTTGTAGGGGTTTTACTCGACTTAATATTTGAGTGTATTCTAGGTGCATCAATGAGCCAGGGCTTCTTAAGAAGTGCTAGAAAACCAAGCAATAGTTTTAACCACTGTTACATAGATTTATTATGCCCTAAAAGTTACTACTAAGAGTAAATGACAACGTAACGTATGTTTCAATCGTAGTAACGTAGGTTTCAAAAGGGAGGTTGTTCCATAGAATGATGATACATGGCAGATTTATTTTGCAAATTGTAGATTGATGTTTATTATAAGCTAGTAACCAAGTTCCTTTCCTTATTAGAGGTGTAATTTTGTTAATAATTAGCTGTATAAATGTAGATCTGTAGATCAAACTATTAATCACTTCAGGTAATATTTATGATTAGTTCAAATTTATTTTCTTTAAATCCTATGAGATAGGAAAGCCCTTGTAAGGGTTCTATATTTTATGAAAACTATACCGTTTTTTTACATTAAAGCACTCCAGTAGTACTAACAATCTGATTGAATTGTAATTGATTGAATTTAGTTCATCACGAAATTCATAGGCTGATAAATATACACGTATGTCATTGTAACGTAAGTTTCAAATGACAGTAACGTAGGTTTCAGGATTCATTACCGAGTTTTGAATACCGGATAGTGATTTTACCCCCAGCCAATTAACCTTTTGTGTTTTCAAGATTTATGCGGGATGTGTGTCTGTTTATTAAATATATTTATTTTGTTTTTCTTTCATGCTTATCTTTACAAACTTTACTACATCTTATTGTTGACATTTTAACACTGGATTATTGAATGCCAACATTTCAAACGCAATTAAGATCTAAATTAATCGACTTAAAAATCACTTAGTGTTACTATTAAGGGTTTTTCTATTTCATTGAATCATTTTGAGAATGCATTTTACTCTTTCAATCTTTAAGATAGTACATGTACGCCAGTATAATGTCAGACTTTGAAAACATGTAATTTACGTTACCTGTTACGAAACATACGTTACCGCGATTGGTGACACAATTGAAATATCACATGGTGTCCATTCTTAAACTCAATGACTGAAATTAAAAACTGATCATGAAAGGACTTCATGAATGTTAAAAGCATATCTCTGACTTTAAGATATATTGTTCAAAGTAAAAAGATACGATTTGTGATTTTGTCTATCATATTTCGGTGTACATACTGATGTTTTTAAAAATGTGAATTTCCAAAGTGATTTTGTAATAAAACTGAATGAACATAATTGATGACCTGCATTAAATTCGGGCACTATGTTGCATATTTTAAAAGTAACATACACTTACCATTCAATAGAAATATCTTTTACCACAACTTTTGAAAAAGTGTATCGTTCGGTAACGTAAGTTTCACCCTTGAATTTACATGACATAACGAGAACTTGCATATTAAGCCAATCAGCAAACATCACATGCCAACAATTGCAGGATATTGACTTGACCATGTATGCATTCTTTTCATAATAAAATGATATGTTTTGAGCAAAGTTTATTTTTTTGGTATTCTGACTTTCTAACTGCGCCGATATAGTGGTTTTGAGCCATATACATGTACTGACGTATGCATCAATCGTTACTTCTGTTTTCATGTGGATTAAAGATAATGTATTGATAATTGAATGTATTGATAATTGAATGTTTTGATAATTGAATGTATTCTTAATTGAATGTATTGATAATTGAATGTATCTTACCCAATGCTCATTTCACCATAGACATTGGATGCAAGTCAGCAGAAGCAGGTCCAAGAAGCTCTCAAGGCCTTCATCAAGAAGGGAGAGTCATTGCAGCTCAACCTCACTGTAAGTACTCGCTCACATGCATGTTGTAACAGCAGCAAGGCGTTTAAAAAAAAAAATGTTGTGTTGCCCTTTGCGACCGACCCAAAAATCTTGAAAATGTACGGTCTGCTTTTTGATAATTTTTTTCTTCTTCTGTGTTTGAGAGGAAAAAAAATTAATGAATACAAAAATATGTAATAAAAAAAAACTGATAAATATCAGCCCAAAGAGGGAGAAAAAAATAAAAATTGACCGACCGATCCATGTTTTGGCACCTAAAGGGCAATAAAACTTTTTTTTTTTTTTTTTGGCCTAATGCTGTTGTTCACCGTTTCCTTGGGTTCGAGGATCAATGGAAATTGAGTCATTAATTGCACTTGTGTACTAAATTATTGCTATTTTCACAAGGAATACACTTTAGTAATCTACAGTAGTGGATTTTAATCTATAATTCCCTACTACCCATTTACAAATATTCAATACGATTACTAAGTGTGTAAAATGTTAAGATTCCACGGTATGGTTGATGACTTAACATGTTCTTTTAAAGATCTTTAAAATTTAAATTTAAAAAATGGTGGGGGAGTGGTAATGTAGGTAATACTTAATCCACCTTTCCAAAATGATAGCAATATGGGAGAACCAGTTTACATTTAATTTGGAGATCTATTGATTTCATTCAATCCAACTATGATAGCTTCATTAGAAGATCCAGCCCTGATAGGTTTGAGCTTTCCCTCATGCATGAAATATTAATTGAAACCAGTTGATTTGATTTATCTATTTCTGCAATAGTTACCTAGTTACACCGGTGTGTTGGCTCAGTCAGTAGAGCGTCCGCCTCACAACCGGGAGGTCATGGGTTCGAACCATGGCTGCGTCATACCAAAAGACGTTAAAAGACGGGAGTTGCTGCTACCTTGTTTGGCGTTCAACAATAAGGGATAGAGTAGCGTTGATCTGGCGCTGCTCAGTGGCTGCCGGGCTCACGATCAATTGGGCAAAAAGAAATTCCATTTTTGGTTTAAAGAGAAGGTTGAGTTCTGGGAAGAGGTGAAAAATAATTTGTGAGCGTTATCATTCTTACTTATGCAAGTGTGGAAGAACATCAGATAAGACATGTTCCCTGAAAAGCATGGCTCTTCAAATGCCTTCATACTCTGCATATGACATGTAACATCGTAAAACTTGGGGGGTAGGATTTTTACGCCACGTGTTCTTGTAGTCCCATATACATATTTCTGTGTACAGCGTTTGTAACTTTACCAAGACTTGGCCAAATTTCTGATCATTTTGATGATTCCAGAACCTTGCAATAAAAACAAATTCTTATATGCTAGATGATCAACCTTTTCTGGTCGATTCCACACCGTTTCTTTCACAATGCAATCGCATGACCAGAACTCAACTTCATCTTTAACTTAATAAAATTTGGAGTGGACTTTAAAAGATTATTATTATTTTATCCCCAATCCTCTTTGTTTGATTGCAGGTGGACCCAACATTGATCGGAGGGATGATTGTAGAGGTCGGCGATAAGTACGTTGACATGTCAACCGCATCCAAAGTCAGGAACCTCACAAACCTCATCAAAGAAACAGCATAACCTGTAACCTGGCTTTCAACCCCTGTAAATGATTATTAGAGAGTTTATAGTGATAAAGTGTGTATTCCAGGTACGCAATGTGGGATGATGTTGCTTGGGGCAGATTGTGTACTCTATGAAGAAATGAAGAAATAGGATATTTAGAGCAGTTTGTTACCTGCAACATATGTTCCTATGTACATCCTTCTGATATTAAATTTACCAAGAATGCAGTACCCAATTCCAAATCACATAAACTGATAGTCTTAAGAAGACATATATTTTGTGGATATCAATATGTTTGATATTAGCTTTGATGTGAATGTATTCACATACAGATTTCACTCACTTATCAAATTCTGATCTCATGCAACAGTTTTCATTGGAGATTTATTTATGTCACTGTAACACTTTGCCGCTATGACATGATGTGGGATATTTAAAGAGCTTTGCTGGAATTATCCCATACTTTTGTGTATCTTTGAATAGAGAATGTAATAAATACAATAAACATTTGATGAATATGATGCTTGATTTTGTTGATTTTGATTTTTTAAATATTTTGTAAATTACTGAAACACTGCAAAGTAATGTATATGGAGGAAGAAGAATTACATTGAAGGAAATTGGGCACAAAGTAAAAAAAAAAAAAAATAGCCCTCAGACTGATGCTGCTACCTGTAAACAAATCATAAACATGTAGATCTAGTGTTGTGATAAATGCCATTGGCAATTCAGCATTTATTTTGCATGTAAGAGGTGATGTGATGAAGACGTCGAATGCTAGCATGGACTCGGGGAGAAACACGGAGTTAGAAAAAATAGAAAAGATAAAGAGGGGAGTGAGTGAGAAAGAGAGTAAAAGAGGGGGGGGGGGGGGTGAAAAAGAGAGGGGGTAGAAAGAGAGAGAGAAGCATCGAGAGGGGGAGGGAGAAAGAAGCAGACAAAGTGAGAGAGATGAGATGATGTGACAGAGAGGGGAGTGTGAATATACAAATAATGAATGGTTATGAGTTCAATAGTGCGAATATGTTCATGAGTTGAAAGATTAACATTCTATTCAACGAGGCGTCAGTCGAGTTGAATAGAATTAACGTTAATCTTTTAACGAATGAAAATATTTGCACTATTAAACGAATGAAAAACATTCATTATTTGTTTTATACAACATCGAAGAAGACCTAATAGAACGTTAATCAACAAATTATGCTTTACTCCTTATAAAGATAAATTAAAGTTCGAGTCAAGCCTTCCGGCGATTACATGCAGATTGCCTTCGGTCAGATACACGCAGGGATACGTGCACATGCAGCAGAGAGGTACGCAGTCTGCATATAACCAAAAATGCACGGCGCATATAACCAAAAATGCACGACAGTGCAATATACCATCTATTGAATATCATGTGACCAACAATCGTCCAATCAAATGACAAGGATCCACGTAGGTGTTGTATAAAAGCTGATATAGAATGACAGAAAAAGAGAGGGAGAGAGAGAGAAGTAAGAAAGAAAAAAAAAAGAGACAGACGGACTGAAGTTGACAGGAATGCCTTCCTGTCCCCTCCCTTGCGTCTTACCTTTTCAGTAGAAAGAAAATACTGCAACACACATGAATTTACAACATGTATTGCAAAATCTAAATTCTACAGTTTGGATGAAAAACAAGCTGCAATATAACATTCTGCAGTTTGGATAAATAACAAGCTGCAATATTCAATTCAGTCCATATTTATTTCATTTCCAACAGAATTTGAAAGATAAACAATATAAATGATTTGCAATTCCAAAGTCTAACCTTCTGCAGTTTGGATGAAAAATAAGCTGCAATATCAATAGTTGCAATTCCAAAGTCTAATCTTCACTAGTTTGCTTGACCTTTAGATAATCATAAGGTAGCATAGACATCATGGAGGGATGCAAACCCTGTCTAACTTACGTCGCAGGTCGAGGATTTGGTGAACCTATTCGCCTGGCCTTCTCTGCAGCAGGAATCGAAGTAAGTGCCGTAGCATCAGACAGCCTTTATTCATTAATGCACTTTTATAATCGACTGATTAAAGCGTTGGTCACATCCCACCGTGCGTGTTTTTAGTCCGTACGGTTTTTGGGGAGGCCACGGCCGCCACGTTTTCTGAAAACGTAGGGAGGGAGTGGCAAAGGCAGGGAGGGAGTACCGGCAAAGCACGTCACACGCACGGTGTAAGTACGTGGCCCGCACGCCACGCCTGGCCTAGAGCGGTTGCGTGCATCGTACGTTGCGCACGTGGTAAGTGCGTTGTACGTGCTTACAACGTGCTTACTACGTGCTTACAACGTACGGTCTCCGTGCGGTTGCCACGTTATCTTACGGAGGCCTTACTTACACGTGCTGCTCACGTACGGTGTCCTTACTCACTCGAACGTTGTAAGTGCGTGCACGTACGAAGAAACTTGGTGAGTCGGGGTATGTCGGAAGTATATAGGACGACATTCCCATTTTCTCTAGAAGGTCCCCAGCTGCTGCTGCCTCCTCAAGATGCCGCCCATTCCACCGCAGAGACTCCGGGTTCTGATGCTGCAAGAAACACCTTCAAGTGGCAGCGCATGGAGCACGACGTGGTATTACTTGCCTTGATACGGGAGAGAGAGAGAGGCAACAGAGATGCCGACGCAGGAGATGGTTGGGTTTCGCCCATGGATCGAGAGGAGGAGGCTTTTCGGGCAGTACGAAACGTTGTTCCAAGAGCTAGAATTGCGGGGGGGACTATGTCGGGATACATCCGAATGGACCCCAATCTCTTCGCCGAGCTCCTGCTCCGAGTGACCCCTCGAATCACCAAGTGCCCAAGGTGTGTGTCCTTCATTTCTGCCATAACAAATTCTTGGTTTTGCTTTGTATTTGCTTTAAAATTTACGACTTCCGGGTGGCACACAACAGCATATCCGCGTTTCGTGCCGGAGGTCTGCACCGCCATCTACAAGGAACATAAGGAGGAGATGTTCAACATGCCCTCCCACACAGGACGAGTGGAAAAAGCCGTCGCCAGCCAGTTTGGAACGCGATGGAACTTTTACCACTGTTATGGGGCGATCGATGGGAAACATATCGCCCATCAAGAAGCCCAATAAAAAGTGGATCGCTCTATTACAATTATAAGCGCTTTCTGTCTGTCCTGTGGTGCTCCTGGCCATCGTGGATGCTAAACTATTCCTTCTTGTGGTGCAAGGTGGGGGCAAACGGCTCTTCCCTCAGACGCACGCGTGTTCAACGAGTCCACCCT
>JAVYIG010016042.1:22500-32981 GCA_035222895.1 Strongylocentrotus droebachiensis | reverse complement strand
GTCATTCGTCCTTAGATTAATGGTCAGATCTTTGGTCAATTCATCCCAGAAATAATCTTGTCCTCTCACGTCCTCAGTCCAGTGAATATAGGGTCTGCCATCACTGAGATACAACCTCGCCAAGAATGGCATTTCACCATCTGGGATGTCTTCGAGGAAGACCACGACTACGAATTCAGTCAAAGTGTCACTCACGTGGTCCATGGCCGTCCGGAACTTGAGTATGAACCAGTGGTCGTGCACAGCAGCTCTGCTAAGCACTATGATGGTCTTGTAACTATGGCTTACCACGTAATCGACGGAATCTAAGTAATGCATACCGAGCACAAGGTCTTGGTCACCAAAGACGTTCCTCTGAAACTGTGGAAGCCGTTCTTCGAGAGCCGGTCGGAGCTGTTCGCGAATCCATTCTTCGTCATCGTCGTAGAAAATGATGTTCACATCAAACTCGTAGTCATTGTTGTCTCGAGCGTCTCGCATCTCTTTATATCCTAGTACGGCCAGTTTCAAGAGATAGAGTTTGTACCTCAACTGCCATCGGTAGTGATACAACAGCACGCTAATTACAACCAAGCTAATGGAGGCGAGGGGAATCAGAGAGAATAGACCATTGTTTATTATACAGAGTTCATTTGGATCAAAATCAAGCAGGGGTTTCTCACGAAGAGGCTCCAGAGATGCTGGCGAACAGATAGTTTTGTACTCGTTTTCCAGGAGTATAGGTTCATTTAACCAATCAATAAGCCACTTTAGATCACAGTTACAACTAATTGGGTTCGTTGATAGATCGAGTGATAAAATGGAGGAAAAGATCGGCTTGAAAGTGCTTTGATTAAGGCCCGTTAATCTGTTGTTGGCCAAGGAAAGATTTGTGAGCTTCAAGTTATTTGAGAACATTTGTTCCTCCAAGAAGTCGATACGGTTTCCTCTAAAATCAATACTCTTTATTTGACCCAACCCCGACAACACATCATCATGAATATGCTGGATTTTGTTTCCCTCCAAAGTCAACTTCTGAAGCGATTCCAATCCCGAGAAGACAAGAGGATGTAGATTTCTAATTTCGCAATAGTCTAGATTTAGCTCTTGTAAAGCAGAGAGTTGCCGGAATATCCCTGGCGGTAAATCGCGTATAAAACTCAGGTGAGGGTTACTACTCAAGTCCAAATGATTAAGATCCAATAATCCATCGAATAGAGACGCGTTTGTAGTTGCATTCCATAAAATCAGGACGTAAAGGTCAGAGTGTCTCATGTTTAAATTAACAAGAGATTGTAAATGTTGAAACGATTCTCCTGGTTGAAAAGGAAGGAAGTCTGTAGGTAGAGAGTTAAGGAAAAGTGACCTTAATAATGGGGCGTCCAATTCAAAAACAGTTAATCGACTTCCGGTCAAAGCAATGATTTGAATATTGTCAAGTCCCGAAAAGGCCCTCAGCTCAAAGACAGAGAGGAGATTGTTCGAGCTCATGTCTAAGAAAGTTAAATTTCCTAAACCGCGAAATACAGATGCAGATATTTCTGTAATCAGATTACCGGATAAGTCAAACTCCGATAAGTCCACTGTCCAAGTCTGATTGTGAGAATTTATTTGTCTTACTTTGTTGTTGGTGATTGTAAGGACCTTTAATGCCTTCATGCCGTCGAAAAAGTCTGGTTGAATTTCGAATATGGGGAGTTTGTTATCACTGAACCTGAGTTCTCTGAGTTTTGTCAAATTTGAGAAGACTAAATGATGGAGGCTATTCAGGTCGTTGAATTTTAGGTCCAGAACAGAGAGAGAAGAATCGCGTAGAGGATCAAAGAAACCTTTAGGAAACGCACCAACAGAACCATACTCGATTGTTAGCTGTTCGATGTCAGATTTTGAGATTCCGAGGATGATGTTCGCTAGCACCTCGAAACTTAAATTATAGCGACCTAGCACCAAAGAGCGAACATGTAGTGATGCGATCACATCAGGGTCTACTGATTGGATAGGGTTTCCTCCAAGATCTAGAGTATCAGTGTGGCACACAAAGGTGAAATCTCTCGCGGTAAGGTGTTGTAGTCGATTGATCATCATGTTTACAGTGCCGACCATGCCACAAGAACTTACATTGATGAAGGAGAGCGAGTTGTTCAACAGATTTGCAGTATCTAGATGTGGACTCCACTTTAGAGTGTCATTTGGGAGCGACTTCAAGTTTGATGACGTTAAATCGAGAATGGAAAGCTGTGAAGACATCATAAAAACGCCTGTTGCTGGAAGCGCAAGACGCTGGTTGTAGGATAGGTCCAAGTGCATTAAACCCCTGAGGGGGTAGAAAGCGGCGGATTCTATCGCTCTTATATCGTTAAAAGAAATGTCCAAGGAGTTGATTAGAGGGTATACTTCAAACGAGGAGTTCAAGAGTTTGGTGATAGTGTTATGAGACAAGACAAGCACCTCGGTATCCCCAGAAAGATTCTGGGGAACCGTCTCCAGGCCTTTATTGCGGCAAGAAGCTTTTTTCAGTTCAAGGTTCTGATAACATCCACGGAAAGATTTATCCATGTCCAGTGTTAAGGATGTCATCACCGAATCTCCATCATGTCGATGTAAATATTGAAAGGACGAGCTGGCGAGGAGACAAGCGACGAGCAATGGGTACAAGATTAAGCCGTTTGCCATGACATCAATATATCGCCTCTGGAAAAGGAAAGGTACAATTTTGTCGGATGATTATATCGCTCTTGAATATATGCTAACACAGGCTCATAGAAATGTCGTAAGTGAACTTCCAATGAAGGAAAGTTTATACGTTGTGCATGATTCCTAACTTCATCATTTTGTTGTGTCATCAGACGAAACAAAAACAAAGCCCTGCTAGAAACAGAATTGCAATCAGTCATTTGGACAAGCCTTATTACTTCCTGCTTTCTAAGTCTTTCTATCTTCTCTAGTAAATCTCCTTTATCAGTCATTTGTAATTTGCTTATATGAATAATTGTGCATGATTTCTAACTTCATCATTTTGTTGTGTCATCAGACGAAACAAAAACAAAGCCCTGCTAGAAACAGAATTGCAATCAGTCATTTGGACAAGCCTTATTACTACCTGCTTTCTAAGTCTTTCTATCTTCTCTAGTAAATCTCCTTCATCAGTCATTTGTAATTTGCTTATATGAATAATTGTGCATGATTTCTAACTTCATCATTTTGTTGTGTCATCAGACGACACCAAAACAAAGCCCTGCTAGAAACAGAATTGTAATCAGTCATTTGGACAAGCCTTATTACTTCCTGGTTTTTAAGTCTTTCTATCTTCTCTAGTAAATATTTTTTTTAAATTTGTTTATTATGTTTTTTTTCTTCTCTAGTAAATTTTCCTCATCAGTCATTTGTAACTTGCTTATATCAATTCATGAGTAATCCTATAATGTTATTAACATGTGTAGCCATGTTGTAGTGTTCGGACAGAATGATTACATGCTGTAACTGAATAGCAAATATTTAAATAGATAATTCAATGTATCAATGGTAGAAAATAATAGATAGACGTGGAAACAGAGAAGTGAGATATTAAAATTGAATGATTGATATTTCATTTTAGCAAACAAGCTTCAGCTGAACTGCAGTTACAATACGTAGTTGTAGTACTAGATCTCTTGGGTTGATTCAGTTCCTATTAAACCGGCTTCATGCCAGGATGATTGATGTTGATCTTGGGTAAGCATTATGTATAGGTTCAAACCATAATGCAGGTTTATCCTTAAGATGACTATAACAGCACAGTAATCTTTTGCAAGGTAATTTCTTATTCAAACGTGTAAATCATGTAGTTCAGTAAGCGTATGATTGTGTAATTACAAATTTGATCTATAGCAGCAATCACATTCATTATGCTTTTAATCATGTGTCTTTACACTGGTAAAATTCCTTGATTATTTGATCATGAAACAGCATAATAATCTAAATTGTAAATAACCCCTATAAGAATTGAATTTGGTTTAATAGGTAAAAGAGGCATAATTATTCTTTGTTGTATAACATATGTCACGATTTGGCTCCTGTATATTTGAAAGAGAGTTTTACTTTTTAGACTACAAACTATGCCCTTAGAAGTACTAATTTAGTTTGCCAAAACCGAAAACACAGAATAATTGTGAGCGTAAATTTCTGCAGAAGTAAGATGTACAATAGATTACCTATGCATTCTTGACAATCAAGAAGTTTGGCTATATTCAATAAAGAAATAAAAAGTTTAGTTTGAAAGGTTATGACAGAGAAAGATGTTTTTAGATAATATTAATACCCATTTATGATTGTAAATAAAACTGTTTATCGTTCTTTGTAATATACCCTAGAGGGCTTGGGAGGGGGCAGCGAGATTAAGAGGGTTAGTATATATTGTACGTAAATTAAATAATCGGAATTTTTGCTTTTAGACCCCATGGAAGAACAGGACAATTTTGAAAATGGTCTTGAAATAGGCCATCCAACCTTGTGTCTATATACTACACATTTACTTACTTTTGTTATTATTTGAAATGTGCTTTATATGTAATATGTATGTTTTTAAAACTTGTATGTATATCGGAAATAAAATAATAACAAAAACGAACAAACACAAAGAGAAATATTTGATATCAAATGATAGTAAACACCGACATTAAATATATTAGGCCTACAAGTCGGCAATTAAAACCCGAAACTCTTTATACAGAAATCGTCCGGAAATATCAATATCATTACACGCTCTTTCTGTTTCCAGTTGTGTTGAAGCATGGACCTTCGTAATAGGTCCATTGTTGAAGTAATATATTGAAATACCACATACAAAAGAGCCGAATGACGAAAACTCAACTCAGGCGCCTAAGAATTACACGTACTGCTATATTTGTATTATATTTAATTGTATTGTATCATAAATATTAAGAAAATAATAAATATAATGATTGTATTAACAATAATAGTGATAATTACGATGATAACAATAAAAATAATAATTAAAAAGATATAAACAATATGATAATAAACGATATTTGTAAGGCGCCAATTTTTGTTTGTATTGTACTGTATTGCATTGCATTGTATATTGCGTTGGATTGGATAAGTTCATTGATCTTTAAAAATGCAGCTAAAAGTATCATCATATGCATCATTGTCATAAATATCATCATCATCTAATTCATCATCATCCTCACAATCATCCTCATCTTAGCAGTCATAACCATCACTACATTAATCATAATCATCATAACTATATTCAATATCATCATCATGTTCTTTATCATTAGTATCATTACTTTCATCTTATTATCATTATCATTATATTCATCATCATTATCATCTTCTTTATAAGTATTATCGTTACTTTTATCTCATCAAGAAAAATGACAGTTGAGGGGGGAAAAAAATCACAAAGTTCAATTAAAACACTAACTGACATGGCTACTAACGATATAAAGAAAACATATTTGTCTTGGAAATCTATTTTCCCCTCTGAATAATTTGGAATAACATTGTATGAAGGAAGGAAGGAAAAAGGATTTACAGATTAAAAAACAAAATCTTAAACTTCATAACTGAAAATATTTCATTTATTCAACACAGATGGTTGTATTGTTGAGCAATGAACACAAATATGCAAATCATTCTAATACCAAGTGTATGTCGAACAGAAGAAGATTTCGAAATATTCCACACATACAATATACAATCTTCAACATAATTATATCACACGACACTCCTTATAAAAAAAAAAGATACTTCCAATATTAGACCTTTGCCCTTCCAAGATGTCAAACCAACCTGACGATTTCCTGTTTATATGAGCCTTACAAAAAAAGACAGTTGTGGAAAGCCTTGTTCCCAAATGATGCAGTAAAATGAATTCAAGAAACATGGGCAGTGTTTCACAAATCCGTCATAAGTACAAGTTCGCTGACGACCTATTGATATGCGTGTATTAAATTCAACACATTTGGATGTGGCAAACTTGTACTTCTGATGGTTTTGTGAAACACTGGCCTGCTGTGGCAAAGTACAATGACATATAATGTGATTATAGTGCCCCTCTCTATATTTATCACACACAGATAAGTGAGTTTACTTAAAAGCAATGTTACGTGCTGAATTATTATTATTTCCATCTCCCCTGGACCCCACCAAGGGCCCTAAGGCGGGCCCCTGGTTGCTCATCTGACCGTTATTAAATGCCTAAAAACCCGAGATTCAGGCGGTTCCGCCCGCTGGACCCCACCAAGAGCCGTATGTAAGCCAATGTGTCGCAAAAAGCAACCCTTCCGTGAAGTGGTGCCTATTGTTTTGTGCAGAATTGTACTTGCAGTGAGCGATCGCGTAGTGAGGCGAAGAAAGCGACTGAATTGTTAACATTATGTTTTATATATCTTCTCTTTTCATCGCAAATCAAAGTGTGAGATGAGAAGTTGAGACCATTCATCAAAGTCATCGCTTAGTACTACTTCAGCAGTGAAGGATGATGTATTATACAGATTCAGTCTTGTCTGGGAAACTGCTCTCTGAAGGAATAAAACAAAATGACTATATTCTGCTGTGATTTTTCGCCATGTTTGAAATACTCATTAACAGTGCCATGGGAAACATTGTTGATTGTATGACTAAATTTCCACGGGCTTTCAGGAGGACACCCTTTAGAGTTATAACCGTGTTTATGTTTCTTTTTCCGAGTAAAAATAATGTCCTTAATTTTCCTGGCCGTAATAGGGAAATCTCTCTCACTCAATAACTAACTTCTGTAAGTTCGTTTCGAAAAAAGAAACAGATTCAAAGTTTTGAGGTTCTTGTATTTCTCATCTTGTTGTACATCAGGCCAGTGCTAGAATTTGCAGCACCTGTTTGGACATCAGGGATCACAAACAACCACTCTGTAAGCATCGAGCGAGTTCAGAGGAGAGCTCTCAGGATTATTACCTACCCTGACTCTAGAACTTATGATGAACTGCAATCTCATCTTGGTGTCTCCTCTCTTAAAAAGAGACGCATATCCCTTTCTCTAAGATTTGCAGCATCACTTCTCCAATCTAAGGTTCATCGACATCTCCTGCCTGAGAGCAGAGTCAATGACTGTAGCCGCATTCTGCGAAATGCACTTGATTTGTCCTTGCCTAAGATGAGAACTACGAGGTACCGAAATTCCCCCATCCGATCTTTCACTCGATCCTTGAATGATAATAAATAGAGGCTTAGATAATTATCCGTATGTTGTATGTCATGTTTTTCAGCAATAATATAATTATGATGCTAAATATATTACTCATTGCGGATATAGTATCGAAAATAATATCGCTAGTGATATTCGTTTGTCTCGCAATGTGGTCAATAAGGAATCTAAAAGTTCACGACGTTTCGTGTGCAACTGCAACACTTCTCATCTTGTTGTACATCAGGCCAACATCAGCCAACACATCAGCCAACACATCAGCCAACACCAGTTGTACATCAGCCAACACCGGTCGATTCCATTCAGCAGACGGTCCGAGCCAGCGGCCCGTTGATTGGTTGAGTACCGTATGCGTCGGCCAATAGGCCAGGGAGGTGTTTCACAAAGATCCTAAGTTGAACTTATCTCTAAGTTGGACTTAAAAAATATGGAAAGCCGTTAGCGTCTTTGAAAATGTTTTGTAAAAGTTTTTTTAAAAGGCATAAAATGTTGATTCACATCATTCATATTTTCTATTATCAAGGAGGTTTCATGTTCTTGATGTGGAATTTATAAAAAAAGGCTAAAATCCTTGAATTTCTGCTTTTAAATATATTTCATTTTAAGGCTCCAATGGCTGTCCATAACTTTTAAGTCCAACTTAGTGTTAAGTTCTACTTAGGATCTTTGTGAAACACCTCCCTGGTGCATTAGCCGAACCAGCGGCCGAATCCAGCGGCCTGGTGATTGGTCGATCACCGTGTGCGTCGACCAATAGGCATTGTGCGTTATTGTTCCAATTATCGATCGAATTATGGACCGCTCCGCCGGTCCTCCCGTAGAGTATAAAAGACCCTTGCTTACAGTAGTTATTATCACCAGATGAAGTGTTGCAGTTGCACACGAAACGTCGTGAACTTTTAGATTCCTTATTGACCACATTGCGACACAAACGAATATCACTAGCGATATTATTTTCAATATAATTATGTGCAATATTAACTGTCATGATGATTAGCACAGCAGGTTCTTCCATTCATTCATATTTTGATGTTGCATGTACTGTTATCCTTCCTCTCACTCTCTCATCCCTTTTCTCTATCTGAACTTGCTACTTTGCAAATTTCCTTTTCTCTTCTTCAGTTCTTGTCTTTCCTCTCTATATCTATTTCATTCCCATCCCCTCTCTCTCAGCTCTATCTCTCTCTCTCTCTCTCTCTCTCTCTTCGCTCTCTCTGCCTCTTCCTCATTCTCCCTTCGTCTCTCCTTCCTCCCCTCTGTTTCTCTCTCACACACTTTCTGTCCCTCCCTTTTCCTCTCCACCTCTTTCTCTTATGATGATGTTGTACAGTACAACATTTTATAATTATATGTTATTCTTACTGTGACCAATAACACCTATGGAATTCCATTTCTTTTAAATAACGATAAATTGAGGCTTAGGTAATCAGTATGTTATATGTCATGTATTTCAGCAATATAATTATGTGCAATATTAACTGTCATGATGATTGGCATAGCGGGTTCTTCCATTCATTTGTATTTTGATATTGTATGTACTTTCATCCTTCCTCTCACTCTCTCATCCCTTTTCTCTATCTGAACTTGCTACTTTGCAAATTTCCTTTTCTCTTCTTCAGTTCTTGTCTTTCCTCTCTATTTCTATTTCACTCCCATCCCCTCTCTCTCAGCTCTATCTCTCTCTCTCTCTCTCTCTCTCTCTTCACTCTCTCTGCCTCTTCCTCATTCTCCCTTCGTCTCTCCTTCCTCCCCTCTGTTTCTCTCTCACACTTTCTGTCCCTCCCTTTTCCTCTCCACCTCTTTCTCTTATGATGATGTTGTACAGTACAACATTTTATAATTATATGTTATTCTTACTGTGACCAATAACACCCAAGGAATTCCATTTCTTTTAAATAACGATAAATTGAGGCTTAGGTAATTATCAGTATGTTATATGTCATGTATTTCAGCACTATAATTATGTGCAATAGCGGGTTCTTCCATTCATTCGTATTTTGATATTGCATGTATTTTTATCCTTCCTCTCACTCCCTCATCCCTTTTCTCTATTCGAACTTGGCACTTTTCAAATTTCCTTTTCTCTTCTTCATTTCTGGTCTTTCCTCTCTATTTTTATTTCACTCCCATTCCCTCTCTCTCAGCTCTATGTCTGTCTGTCTCTCTCTCTCTTTGCTCTCTCTGCCTCTTCCTCTCTTCTTACTCCTCTCTGTTTCTCTCTTTCACTTTCTGTCTCTCCCTCCTCTCCACCTCTTTCTCTTCTGATGATGTTTTAAAGTACAACATTCTTGAATTATCTGCTATTCTTACTGTGACCAATAATACCTAAGGTATTCCATTGTTTTCATGTGCAATATGTTTATACATAATACTGTACTCATATCACACTTGTGATTTGCACACTGCCAAGACTCCAATTTTAATACTTTTTAATACTTTTTAATACTCATTATATCTTCTGAATGGAATTTATATTGCATTTTATCACAATTTTCCAATGTTAAAGTTAATTGAACTCACGTATCTGTATACATTTTATTTGTTTTGATGTAAACATGTATTCATTTTTGCCAACAATATTTCATATCTTGTATTTTTTTTATTTTTTGTTTTGTTTTGTTTTTTGTTACTACTTTAATGTTTTGATTTAAACATTTATTCATTGTTATTATTTGTTCTCATTTGCTATGTTATCTTTATATATATGTGCATATGTTTTTGAATGCTTTTTATATGATTGTATGTTTGATGTAAACTTGCATTTTTAGTCTTTGGACTTTTTGACAAGTCATGAATAAAACCTTATTTGAATCTTGAATCTTGAATAATCACTTTCTATCTCGTATTTTCAGGTTCTCAAGTTTCTCCAAGTGCTCACATTACTAGACAAAGAAAGGGAACCAGGGGCCTGTTTCATAAAACTTGTCATCAATTAATGATAAGTTACAATGACTCGTATGAGCTACTGTAATCGTGGCATTTGATTGGCTGAGAGCAAATTTGTCATAGAAATTTAGCATTTGTTATTGATAACAAGTTATATGAAACAGGGCCCAGGTCAGTTACTTCGAAAGTGCAATATAATATATCATTATCATGTTTTAAAATGCTCAAATTAAACGGGGACATCCCATCCTACTCCTTTCTCGCTCTGTCCATCCATAGTGTTGTGACCTTTTCGTCTAAACACTGTGAGAAACACAGGTACACATTAATTTTGCTGTAAAACGATATTAAATTCCTTTGACACAGCGTCTTACACTGAAAAAGTGAACTATCATACAACGATGTGAAGATTTGTGTAAAGTGTTAA
>JAVYIG010016042.1:10000-17500 GCA_035222895.1 Strongylocentrotus droebachiensis | reverse complement strand
TCCATTTTAGAATGTCGTTGGGGAGCGACTTCAAGTTTAATAACCCTAATCCGAGTTTGGAAAGCTGTGAAGACATCATAAAGATGCCTGGTGCTAGAACCACAAGACCTCGGTTGAAGGATAAATCCAGGAATATTAAGCTCCTGAGGGGGTAAAAAGCGGCGGATTCTATCGCTCTTATATCGTTATAAGAAATGTCCAAGGAGTTGATTAGAGGGTATACTTCAAACGAGGTGTTCAAGAGTTTGGTGATATTGTTCCAAGCCACGTTAAGCACCTCGGTATCCTCAGAAAGATTCTGGGGAACCGTGTCCAGGTCTTTCCAGATGCAAACAGCTTCTTTCAGTTCAAGGTTCTGATCACATCCATGGAAAGATTTGCCCATACCCAGTGTTAAGGGTGTCATCGCCGAATCTCCATCGTGTCGATGTAAAGACTGAAAGGACGAGCTGACGAGGAGACAAGCGACGAGCAATGGGTACAAGATTGAGCCGTTTGCCATGACGTCAATATATCGCCTCTGAAAAAGGAAAGGTACACTTTTGTCGGATGATAATATATCGCTCTTAAATATACGCTAACACAGGCTCATAGAAATGTCATAAGTGAACTTCCAATGAAGGAAAGTTTAGACGTTGTGCATGATTTCTAACTTCATCATTTTGTTGTGTCATCAGACGAAACCAAAACAAAGCCCTGCTAGAAACAGAATTGCAATCAGTCATTTGAAAAAGCCTTATTACTATCTGCTTTCTATGTATTTCTATCTTCTCTAGTAAATCTCCTTCATCAGTCATTTGTAACTTGCTTATATGAATAATTGTGCATGATTTCTAACTTCATAATTTTTTTGTGTCATCAGACGAAACCAAAACAAAGCCCTGCTAGAAACAGAATTGCAATCAGTCATTTGGACAAGCCTTATTACTTCCTGCTTTCTATTAAGTCTTTCTATCTTCTCTAGTAATTTTTTTTTTATTATGTTTTTTTATTCTATAGTGAATTTTCCTCATTAGTCATTTGTAACTTGCTTATATGAATTCATGAGTAATTCTACAATGTTATTAAAGGTAATACAAAGTTTTGGTAAATTTTGAAAATTGGCTGGATATTGATTCCTTACAATTTTGATATATTTGGATGCCCCTGCGGATGTATTATACGCACTAAAAAAATTAGCCCGTAAAACACTTCTGATTTCGAGATATAATGAATATCAAAATTTACCGGTGCTCCCGGTAAATTATGATAAATTTACAAATAGCGCCTACGGCCATAAAATGATAGCTGCAACCATGAAAATCTCAGAATATGCAGTTGTGATATATAATTTAAAAATGGGGATAGCAAATCGGTCGATTTTAGTCAAGAAACATGTTTTATAGCTATATCAATATCTTGACCTTGAGATGGAGCTATACAACATAAAGAGCTTATTATTTAAATTTTCATCACTTTAGACTCGATTTCAAACGCGACAACGATCACTGAATATTGTAGGATCACATATGCTTCCAATATGTTAATTTGAACTAAATTCATGACCCCATACCAAAACTTTGTATTACCTTTAACCTGTACAGACATGCTGTAGTGTTAGGTCAAAACGATTACATGCTGTAACTGAATAGCAAATATTTAAATAGATAATTCAATGTATCAATGCTACAAAATAATAGATTGACGTGAAAGCAGAGAAGTGAGTTATTGAAATTGAATGTTTGATGTTTGATTTTAGCAAACAAGCTTCAGTTGAACTGCAGTTACAATACGTGGTTGTAGTACTAGATCTCCTGAGTGGTTTCAGTTCCTAGTAAACCGGCTTAATGCCAGGATGATTGATGTTGATCTTGGGTAAGCATTATGTATAGGTTCAAACCATAATGCAGGTTATCCTTAAATATGACTATAACAGCACAGTAATCTTTTGCAAGGTACTTTCTTATTCAAACGTGTAAATCATGTAGTTCAGTAAGCGTAGGATTGTGTAATTGCAAGTTTGATCTATAGCAGCAATCACATTTATTATGCTTTTAATCATGTGTCTTTACACTGGTAAAATTCCTTGATTATTTGATCATGAAACAGCGTAATAATCTAAATTGGAAATAACCCCTATAAAATAGGCATAATTATTCTTTGTTGTATAAAATATGTCACGATTTGGCTCCTGTATATTTGAAAGAGAGTTTTACTTTTTAGAGTACACACTATGCCCTTAGAAGTACTAATTTAGTTTGCCAAAACCGAAAACACAGAATAATTGTGAGCGTAAATGTCTGCGGAAGTAAGATGTAAAATGGATTACCTATGCCTTCTTGACAATCAAGAAGTTTGGCTATATTCAATAAAGAAATAAACAGTTTAGTTTGAAAGGTTATGACACTAGAAATAAGTTTTGAGATAATATTAATACCCATTTATGATTGCAAATAAAACTGTTTATTGTTCTTTGTTATATACCCTGGGGTGCTTGGGAGGGGGTAGCGGGAGGGGTTGGCGGGATCAAGAGGGTGGCATTAAGGTTAAGGTTAGTATATATTGTACGTAAATTAAATGATAGGATTTTTTGCTTTTGGACCCCATGGAAGAACAGGACAATTTTGAAAATGGTCTTGAAATGGGCTATCCAACCCATTGTCTATGCACTACACATTTACTTACTTTATTATCATTTGAAATGTGCTTTATATATATGTTTTTTAAACTTGTATGTATATATGGATTTCGGAAATAAAACAAACAAACAAACGAACAAACACAAAGGGAAATATTTGATATCAAATGGTAGTAAACACCGACATTAGATATATTAGGCCTACGAGTCGGCAATTAAAACCTGAAACTCTTTATACAGAAATCGTTCAGAAATATCAATATCATTACACGCTCTTTCTGTTTCCAGTTGTGTTGAAGCATGGACCTTCGTAGTAGGTCCATGGTTGAAGTAATATATTGAAATACCACATACAAAAGAGCCGAGTGACGAAAACTCAACTCAGGCGCCTAAGAATTACACGTACTGCAATATTTGTATTATATTGAATTGTATTGTATCATAAATATTAAGAAAATAATAAGTAAAATGATAATAATAACAATAATAGTGATAATTACGATGATAACAATAAAAATAATAATTAAAAAGATATAAACAATAATGATAATAAACGATATTTGTAAGGCGCCAATTTTTGTTTGTATTGTACTGTATTGCATTGCATTGTATATTGCGTTGGTTTGGATTAGTTCATTGATCTTTAAAAATGCGGTTAAAAGTATCATCATATGCATCATTATCGTCATCATCATCGTCATCATTTTCATCATCATCAACATCCTCACCATCATCCTCACCTTAGCAGTCATAACCATCACTACATTAATCATCATCATCATCACTATATTCAGCATTATCACCATCTTCTTTATCATTAGTATCATTACTTTCATCTTATTATCATTATCATTATATTCATCATCATTATCATCTTCTTTATAAGTATTATCGTTACTTTTAGCTCATCAAGAAAAATGGGTACAGTCATGGTTCAGTGACAAAGCAATGGCCTCGTAACTGTGAGGCCCCAGGATCAAAACCGTGTCGATGTGCTATATTAGTGCCCTTTTGTGGGGTATTAATCCTCATTACTGTCATTTATGACTTAAGGGCATAGTTGATAAGCATAGTAGCATACACATGCTTTAGCAGTCACGCAAAACACACATTAGCAAATTATTATTCAATAAAATCTGAGAATGTATACTATTATCTAGATCTATAATTTTTAAATTATTTTAAAAATAATTCCATGAATCGGGATAAAAAAAAAATATTCCACCTTTATGAGCGACAGTGTACATGGCTGAAAAGACAATATTCTAATTAATAATTTAACATATTTCCCACATGCCTATAACAAAGAAACTACACAGAATTGTAGTTAAAGGTATGCTTGAAAGATATGTGAAATAAAAATTTACAAATATTGTTCAATTTTTTAAAAATAAATATACGAAAATTGCTATTTCTACCAACTGACTGCTGTGGTGTGTGTGTGTGTGTGTGTGCATGGGGCAGACTGTGTGCACAGGCAGTGTGATCACCCTACGTACTAACGATATAAAGAAAATATATTTGTCTTGGAAATATATTTTCCCATCTGAATAATTTGGAATAAAATTGTATGAAGGAAGGAAGGAAAAAGGATTTACAATTTTTTTTTTAAATTCTAAATCTTCATAACTGAATATATTTTATTCATTTAACAAAGATGGTTGTATTATTGAGCAATGAACACACTTGCAAATCAATCTAATCTCAAGTGAACGTCGAACATGAGAAGATTTGGAAATATTCCATGCATAAAATTTACAATCTTCAACGTATACAGTAGGCTTGCGGGTGCACCCGCAAGCCTACTGTATATCTACATCACCATGCAAGCCGATACTTACAAGCAGCATCTAATCTTCAACGTATTTCACACGACACACCTTATAAAAAAAAGAATACTTCCAATATTTGACCTTTGCCCTTCTAAGATGTCCAACCAACTTGACAACTTCCCATTAATATGAGCCTTACAAAAAGACAATTGTTGAAAGCCTTGTTCCCAAATGATGCAGTAAAATGGATACAAGAAACATGGGCAGTGTTTCACAAATCTGTCATAAGTACAAATTCGCTGACGACCTATTGATATGCGTGTACTAAATTTAACACATGTTTCAATGGGATTTTGGCAAACTTGTACTTCTGATGGTTTTGGGAAACACTGGCCTACTGTGGCAAAGTAGAATAACATATACTGTACATGTAATGCCTCTCTCTGTATTTATCACACACAGATAAGTGAGTTCACGTAAAAGCAATGTTACGTGCTGAATTGTTATTATTTCCATCCCCCTGGTTGCTCATCTGACCGTAATTAAATGCCTAAAAACCCGAGATTCTGGCTGCTCCGCCCACTGGACCCCACCAAGAGCCGTATGTAAGCCAATGTGTCGCAAAAAGCAATCCTTCCGTGAAGTATATTGTTTTGTGCAGAATTGTACTTGAAGTGAACGATCGTGTCGTGAGGCGAAGAAAGCAACAGAATTGTTAACATTATGTTTATATTTCTTCTCTTTTCATCGCAACTCAAAGTGTGTGATGAGAAGTTGAGACCATTCATCATAGTCATCGCTCAGTACTACTTCACCAGTGAAGGATGATGTATTTCTACAGAATTGTTAACATTATGTTTATATTTCTTCTCTTTTCATCGCAACTCAAAGTGTGAGATGAGAAGTTGATACCATTCATCATAGTCATCGCTCAGTACTACTTCACCAGTGAAGGATGATGTATTTCTACAGAATTGTTAACATTATGTTTATATTTCTTCTCTTATCATTGCAAATCAAAGTGTGAGATGAGAAGTTGAGACCATTCATCATAGTCATCGCTTAGTACTACTTCAGTAGTGAAGGATGATGTATTTCTACAGATTAAGCCTTGTCTGGGGACACTGCTCTCTGAAGGAATAACAAAAGATTGACTATATTCTGCTCGGTGATTTTTCACCATGTTTGAAAAACTCATTAACTCACTCACTCACTCCATAACTAAGTTCTGAAAGTTCGTTTCGAAAAGGAAACAGTTTCCTTTAGTTTTCAGGTTCTCGCATTTCTCATCACTTTCTATCTCATATTTTCAGGTTCTCAAGTTTCTCTAAGTGCTCACAATAATAGACAAAGAAAGGGTACCAGGGGTCTGTTTCATAAAACTTGTCATCAAATACTGACAAGTTACAATGACTGGTATGAGCTACTGAAATCGTGGCATTTGATTGGCTGAGAGCAAACTTGGCATAGAAATTTAGCATTTGTTATTGATAACAAGTTATATGAAACAGGGCTCAGGTCGCTTACTTCGAAAGTGCAATATAACCCTGATTATTATGATTAAAAATGTTCAAATCGGACGGGGACATCCCATCCTCCTCCTTTCTCGCTCCGTCCATCCATAGTGTTGTGACCTTTTTGTCTAAACTGTGGAGAAAAAAAACACACACATTAATTTTGCTGTAATACGATATTATATTGCTTTGACACAGCGTCTTACACTGAAAAGGTGAATTACATGTATCATACAACAATGTGAAGATTTGTATTAATTTTTTTTAATTGAAAGCAAGCAATTCTTTCTTGTGACTGGCATAATTTATAGAAATTACAACTAATATATACATTTAAAAAGCACTAAGCTATTCCACACTCATGTTCGACATGTCCGATGGCGAGAAATTCTATATTTTCAGATATCGGTCTTCTAATCTTGAGGAAATCTCATTGACACCGAGAGATTTAAGATTCAATTTTGAAAAATAGCAAATGAGACAATGAGAAAAGCCCTTAAATTTACCTCGAATTATCAATATAACTCCTTGTGATTTGTTCCAAACCGTAGTCTACAGAAAAGGTCGTCATTAAAGAGGTTTAATGGACACGGTATTTTGATTACCTTGAAAAGATTCACTCCTCCATAAAAACTTACACTTACACTAATACCGGCGCACACAACAGGATCCGACTGCGATCCCATTTTTGAAGGAATTGCAATTATATTATTTATTGAAATGTAAACAAAGAACGTTTTGCTGATTTCGATTGTAAATAATGATAACAATACTAACAACAATCAATGTAGTGCTTTTAAGCCTTCTAGTCACAATTAATTCCGAATCGGCCTCAAATCGTAGACAATCGTAGTACTGGTATGTTGTCACTAAGATTCTGAGCCGATTTAGCTTTCTCTATACGTCATCATAGTGCCGTCCCTTCGGAAGGGGTTGGCGGCTATATGCACCTCCATCGCTTTCTGTCATGAATCCTTGTTCTAACCTCTCCGAAGGCTTGAAATCCCCTGCAAGTTAGATTTTATCAATTAAATGAATAAAAAGATCCTCAATCTTACATGTTGGAATGTTCGTATAAAATGCTGTTGTTAATTTTTCCAAAATCGGATCGCAGTCAGATTGTGTAGTGTGCGCTAATTCTTAGAGTAATATGAATCAGTAAGTAGAAGCCCTTAAATGCAAATTCTTTTATTACTTTCAAATAGAAATTAGAATATGCGAATTTGTTTTTTAGCATAGACTCATGCTATGAAGAATTTGATTAAAAAAAAACAATATAATAACAATAATAATAATAATAACCGCCATGGCTCTATTAAGACGCCTAAAAAGAAGGGGGGGGGGGGGGGGTGATGTTAATGCCTCCCCCTTCCCCCATAGCATTTATGTTCATATTTCCGTGTAAAAATAATGTCCTAAACTTGTTCTGGTTGTAAGAGAAAAATCCCTTTCACTCTACAGGGTGAGTCAGAAAGAATGTCCCACTTTTTAAAAGTTGTATTGTTTGAAGTATGAATATTTAATTAGGGATTTAATGATATGTGTTGATAGAGTTATCCTCCCAGTACATTTAGGTACCATTTTCATTTGAATCCGT
>JAVYIG010016042.1:0-5000 GCA_035222895.1 Strongylocentrotus droebachiensis | reverse complement strand
CAGATAAGTAAAACTCCGATATGTCCACTGTCCAAGTGTGATCGTAAGGATTTAATAGTCTTATTTGGTTGTTGTTGATTATCAGTACCTTTAATAGATTCATGCCGTCGAAATATTCTGGGTGAATTTCGACTATGGGGAGTTTGTTATCACTGAAATTAAGTTCTCTGAGTTTTGTCAAATTTGAGAAGACTAAAGAATGAAGGCTAGTCAGATTGTTGCCTTTGAAGTTCAGAACAGAGAGAGACGAATCGCGAAGGGGATCAAAGAAACCTTTAGAAACGCACTAATAGAACCTTCTATGATTGTAAGCTGTTCTATGTCTGATTTTGAGATTCCGAGGATGATATTCGCCAACACCTCGTAACTCAAACGGTAGTAACCAAGTATCAAAGAGCGAACATGTAATGATGCAATCACATCAGGGTCTACTGATTGGATAGGGTTATCTTTAAGATCTAGAGTATCAGTTTGGCACACAAAGATGAAGTCTCTCGCCGTAAGGTGTTTTAGTCGATTTTCAGTCATGTCTACAGTGTCGACCATGCCACAAATACTTACATTGATGAAGGAGAGCTTGCTGCGGGACAGATCTGCAGTATGTAGATGTGGAATCCATTGTAGAGTGTCATTTGGGAGCGACTTCAAGTTTGTATACGTTAAATCGAGAGTGGAAAGCTGTGCAGACATCATAAAGACGCCTGTTGCTGGAAGCACAAGAGGCTGGTTACCGGATAAAGACAGGTACATTAAGCCTTTGAGGGGGTAAAAAGCGGCGGATTCTATCGCTCTTACATGGTTAAAAGAAATGTCCAAGGAGTGGATTAGAGGGTATACTTTAAACGAGGAGTTCAAGAGTTTGGGTATCTTGTTCACAGACAGGTAAAGCACCTCGGTATCCTCAGAAAGATTCTGGGGAACCGTATCCAGGCCTTTATTGCAGCAAAAAGCTTTTTTCAGTTCAAGGTTCTGATCGCATCCATGGAAAGATTTGTCAATGTCCAGTCTTAATGATGTCATCGCCGAATCTCCATCGTGTCGATGTAAAGATTGAAAGGACGGGCCGACGAGGAGACAGGCGACGAGCAATGGGTACAAGATTGAGCCTTTTGCCATGACGTCAATAAATCACCTCTAAAAAAAAGGAAAGATACACCTTCGTAAGATGATAATATATCGCTCTTGAATATAATGCTAACACAAGCTCATGGAAGTATAACAAAATTGCTGCAAACGGTTAGCCTCATTTTTGAGCTGTGCAAAGGCGCTCAGATTTGTTTTCCTTAAAAAATTGTGGCTATGCTGTTCTAAATTTGTAATTAAATATAGGTTCGGGAAACAATTATGAACGTTTTCAGACGAAACTAAAAGTCATATTGCATTTCCGTTAAAACAAGGAAACATTTACAAGTAATAAAATCCCACGCAGAACCAAATGAGATATTATAGCGGTTATGTGTTAAAGAATACAAAGGAAAATATTTGATATCAAATGGAAGATAACACCGACATTAATTATAATTGGCTCACTAGTCGGTAATTCAAACCTGAAACTCTTTATACAGAAATCATACAGAAATATCAATATCATTACACGCTCTTTCTACTTTCAGATATGTTGAAGTGGTATAATGAAATACCACATTTGTGTTAAAGAATACAAAGGAAAATATTTGATATCAAATGGAAGATAACACCGACATTAATTATCATTGGCTCACTAGTCGGTAATTCAAACCTGAAACTCTTTATACAGAAATCATACAGAAATATCAATATCATTACACGCTCTTTCTACTTTCAGATATGTTGAAGTCGTATAATGAAATACCACATTCCTTAAAGTAGATATTCATTGATTTTAAAAACTTTATTTCATTATTGCAAAGTTGAAACTTTGATTCGACAAGGTAATCAAATTTCAATGCTGGAAACATTCGAAGTAAAGATCATTATAAATTACAAAACGATTAAATACAGCCCCGGCATAGCACCTGAAGAGCTCTCCGAACTATGGACATGCTTTGCACAAGCAGACGATGTCCCATGACATCTCACACATTTTCAGTGTCTGTATTTTCATCTTCTCTTGAGTTCTTTCTCTTACTTCACTACCGTCCTAAATGTATAATAAATTGCCTCACTCTAAACCCCGAGCATCGTTTGATGACAAATGCAGCGATACAAAAATAAAGGAATCTGTCGCTTGTAAACAAAATAAGACGCCATTGTATATTCAGCTGCACACACCGCGGTATGTTCGGCGTTTCAAAAGGGAACAAATGCCGTCCTTAATATCATTCCGGGGGTTTTTCAATTTGAAAGTCTGGTTTCTTTGATTGTTAATTAACCCCTATCCTGTGTATTTACAAGCAAAAGATTTTAGTTATCAGAATGGGGTCATATCCCCTTTTGAATGGTTTGACATGCCATTACATTATATACTCTAAACTCATTATAATTTGACAAATAATAGCTTTGCATTTATGTTCATTCTTTATGGGATGTCGTCTGCTTGGGCAGTATTGGTCCATATTATGACGTCATTAAAACATCGTTATTTTTCTGACGAATCTCTCGTATATCCCAGCTGCTATGGAGGTGGCTGTATTTGTATAAATCACCCGATATGTAGTTGACCTAAAATTTGTACGATGGCCATCAGTTAGCTTACCAGTTTCTAGTGATATATTAGTTGACATATTTGTGATTTCCTTTGAATTTCACCTTTAACATCGCAAATATGAATTAACGTAATTATATGATTAATGTGATAGAACGGTCAAAGTTCATGAAGTAGGTGTTCCCGTCTTACGCTCATTTGACCTACCTGATCATGCTCACGAAGGTAAAGAAATGATAAAGTTTGTGAGAAAGTTGTGAAATGGTGGGGAATTATCCAAACGTATTCTGGGATAACTATATTTATCCATCACCCCTCTCCAATTAAATAATGAACTGGTAATCATAACGCAAGAATTCCATTCATATTAATTTAAAAAGCTATCCCATTTCGTACACGACAAGTATGAATATCGTAGACTAGTATAGTATATAGTATTACCCACATATTGAAAAGCTGCTACGATACTGTAATTTTACAACTCTAAAAACTGTTTTACGAGTTATCCTATTGATGCAAGTTATTGATATGTCCAAATGAAGTTTAATTAAGTTATATTAATCACAGAAACTAATCATAAAAACAATTGATGAAAGACATCATAAGGACAGAGCTGAGACTCGATCATAAGGTTTCTGATGGCAAGGCTGAAATGAAGTAATCTTGAAAATTAGAATTTTAACAGGATTACTCTGCCTAACAAGTGTGTGCTTGTAGCTAACATCTGCGCTCTCAGCTTGTAGTAGTGTACTCGTGTGATCGTGGATCGAGCGTCTTCTCTTGCTCAAGCTCAGTGACGTAATGAGCAAAACCTAATGGCATGGGGTAAAATATATAACGATGAAACGACAGAGCGAGGCTTTATTCAGTTCAGTATAATGCTTTTCCTCAAAAATAGTTTCGCTATTTGTTAGGATTGAGACGCTAAGAAATGATTTCAAAATGTACATTACACAAACTCTGAACCATTGCAAAATGATGGTGGTTCTCTCTCTCTCTCTCTTTATTTTAATCATGCATTATCAACTAGGCCTACATATAAAGCAGCAACCAAAAACTTAGGGTTATCTGAGATAGGTGAAAGTAAGAGTTAAAAAGAAAGCCATGCTAAAACGGCACTTCACCCCCCCCCCCTGAAAAAAATAAAATAGATTAGTGCTCCTCTTCTCCAGCATCCCCCCAACCCGCTTTAATATTCAGCTCCAGCAGACATGGCGCGGCAGCGTGCACACGTACCGTTACTAACGGCGCACTGCGAGCTGAATCGGTAATAATAGAACGAGAAATCTTGCACGCTAATCTAAGTTCCATTTCATTGGTTTAAGGTTTGAAAATTGATACTCAATATTGTGTTAAACTTATAAACGTAAAGATAATCTTTATTTTATAATTCCACGGGGGCGATTTTTAATTTTGCAATCGCCCCCGTGAGCAACCTGACGGGGGCGATTATGTAGCTCACGGGGGCGAATCGCCAACCGATTACAAACCACGTGCTTACAAACCAATCAAACTGGGTGCAATGAGAAATCGCAACTTCAAGGAAAAATATTAAAGAGTATGTATGAAAATAAAATGTTATGGTTAAAAAGGGCCCTAGAATTGACTTTTGGTTGTCTGTTTTTTTCATTATATCGCTATGAATAACGCATATCAAATGGCTGTCTGTCTGTCTGGACAAAAGGACATTTTTTTCTCCCTCGCTTTGCTTTCTTGCAAATGAAACGTTATAGACTAATACACATAACGACATGGCATGATTTAGAATCAATACCTACATCCAGATCCATGTAAAGATAGGAATAATGTCGAAGATGACCCTTGATAATGAATTAACTAGAATATTTGAGTTTCAATGTCTCAAAATGATTGTTTTCTCCAGCTTTGTTTTCACATTTTGGGGTTTCATTTTTTTTCTTCTCGGAGTGCCCTTATTGTAGGTGCATTCCTTTTAATAATGATCCATCACCCCTGAGTAACGTGTATTTCACCAGTGCTTTCATGTATTGATTTTCTGTGTAGAAATTGAATCGACCTACAAACAGTATGTTTGCTATGCCATTAATGTTAACCTATTGAATAAAGATAATCAGAAATGCATGTAAACCCAAAAGGGAAGTGAGATAGAGAGAGAGAGAGAGAGAGAGAAATAAGGAGAGATAATGACCGGAGGGAAAAGAGAGACAGAGAGAGAGAGAGAAAGAGAGGGGTATCTGATTGATTTGAAGCCCGATTTTATATAGAAGAAAATATATTGTTTAATTTCGCTTCATTCACATCGGATAATGTTATCATCTTCTTTTCTCGTCCTGTTTGCCTCTAACATTTCCTCTCATGAACTTATAAGTACACCCAACTACATAGTCTACACACTAAC
>JAVYIG010016041.1:0-32984 GCA_035222895.1 Strongylocentrotus droebachiensis | reverse complement strand
GGAACAGTCTTCCTGAATATGTTATCTCAGCAACTTCTGTAAACCATTTTAAGAATAGACTAGAGTCACTAGACAAATACCGGTCCACAAACTATGATCTTGTTTATGAGCCTGTAAATTAAAGCTGTATATAAAGCTGATATTGTAAGTTTGCATATATTTTGTCCTTTTCCTCTTATTTAATTTGAAATGATAAGGATACGGTAATGTATAACCAATGAAGAAGCCATCCACGATTGACGAACAGGCATAGTCCTATATATACCATCACTGGATTAAAGTGAGTAAAGTAAAATTAGATTTACTGATTGATTATGTGCCGACAGGCTTGACACCCAGAGGCACCAAGAATCTTCATCTATTTTGTATTGATGTTCTTGGCTGGCTCTCCAACATTGAATTTTCTCTAAACATGAAATAGAAACTTGTAGAATATCATTGAAAAATACAAGAGAAATTTCACTAGCATTTAAGAGAGATAAAAGATCTCTTGAAAACATACAATGGCTCTTAATGAATGTCAGTTCTGTGGATCATCTCTTTATACATTTTGCTTTTTCTTATTAAAAGTTTTTCATGGCTTATTGCTGCTAAATATTACATTCATGATTAACAGCATTTTCAAATCATTATTATTTCTACTTGAAAGACAGACAACATTGCAGAAGTTTACATATTTTCTTAGAGAGATTTGAAACAATATTAGTAACAAATGTAAAGGACCGAAATTTAACCTGTGATAATTTAAAACTGGTAATTATGCATAACATCAAGAATTATTGGAACTTACATTTAAATCAAAAGGACGTACAAATTGTTTTACTTCTTTTGTGCACAACATATTTGTCTACAAGGCATGGATAAAGAATTACACATTCTGGAAGATATTCATTTTATGTTTTGGTTAATCTTAAAGAGAAGGTTGAGTTCTAGGAAGAAGTGTAAAATAATTTATGAGCGTTATCCATATATACATACATCTTTCTGTGTACATTGCTTGTAACTTTACCAAGACTAGGCCAAATTTCTTATCATCTTGATGATTTCAGAACCTTGCAGTACACACCAATACTTACCAACCTTTTTTGATCGATTTCACAAGGTTTCTTTCACAATGCAATCGCATGACGAGAACTCAACCTTCTCTTTAAATCTTAAAAAAGCAAGAGTTGATAGTCTTCTTTTGTCTCTCCTATCAGGTGGGTCAAACCTTCCTTTGGTTCCAGTGGGACATCCTCCTCCTCGAGACCGGGTTCCTCACCATCCTCGTTGCACCCCTCTATCTGTACAAGAGGCGAGACCCTGCCCCCCACCACCACGACGCCATCACCCTCTGGCTGGTCAGGTGGCTCCTCTTCCGTCTCATGTTCGCCTCGGGCATTGTCAAACTGACCAGTAAATGCCCGACCTGGTGGGGGCTGACAGCTCTCAACTACCATTATGAATCTCAGGTAAGGCATTTCTTAGTTATAACCAAAGTGTTACATATCAAGGGTTCAGTGACACAAAAACGTATATGATATCAAAATGTTCAGAAAAATGTGTGCTTTCCAGGAAACACAAAGACTTACTCCACCCAACAACCCATTGAAGTCAATGGCTAGTGAAGTGCTCAGTGACACATAAACCACTTTTTTCTCAAAATGGCCAAAATGGAGTTACGTCTTTGTGTCACTGACCCCTTGATATCTACTTCCTCGTTATGCATGTCCTGGAAAAATACCAAATTGAAAAAGGTTGAGTTTGGAAAAGAAAGCATTTTAGGCTATCATTTCTGTCAACCTTAAGACTCTTGTTAGAATACATCTCTGAGATCAAGCTCAACCACAAATAGAACTCCACAATAAAATGACATTTTACTTGAAGGACTTGCAAAGTGCTGACAATGTAAGAAACTTCACAGGAAGTGGTAATTGTATGTTTTCAAATCAAACTTTGTAGTTACAGAGGCACAAGGATTCTTACAGTACTATTTGGCCCCAAAGATTCTTTAAAGTTGATACTCTAAGCAAATAAATGCCCCTTAATTTGTTACATACGGCAAGTATATGTTATTTTTAAGTTTTTTAATTACTTAGTATATCACAAACAAATTCTGTCAACTCGAAATCCTCAATTGAAATGTCGAAAATATCTGCCTCTCTTTGCATAGAAAATCAGTCACGGCGCTGGTCTACTATTTATGACCTCGAGTCCGGGAAAGAGTATATTCACGTACCCGGATGTTCCATAGCAAACATGTGCAGAGTGATACGATTTTCTGCATATTTTTGTTTCAAAGGCTGAAAAGTCTAATAAATCATAATTCTATGTACAATTCTTTACCTTCCCCTAGTACTTCATAGTATTAATATCAATTCCCCTTTTAAAAATCATGACATATATACATGCCAACGATGTGCTATTAGTCGAGTGACCATGTAATTTTTGTTTTGGTGTTGAAATCGGCCCAGGCACAGAGTGAACAGTAGCTGTCTACCCATGCACAGTTCATTACCATACACTACAGCGATCTCCCGATGGTTTCTTCTTCCTTATTCCCATGTCTTTCGCCTTCCTTGGCCCTGAAGATCCTTCATCTACCAATTCTGACACCGGTAGTCAGGAGCAAGTCTTGTTAGTTGTTTTTCTTAGTTGGCAACGTCGCTTTCATTCTCTTGCAATTGCCGATAAACATATAACTAGCGCACGTACGTTCCATCACAAGCAAGCAGCGCCTAGAGCAGCGGCTTGGTCTTACCTCCCGATTCTGCTCGCTTCACGAACGTTCATGCAAGAGCCGCATCACTCACCAAAATATTATAGAGGAAGCGCGCTTGCATGATCTCGTTCAAGTTTGATATTTTACAACATAAAATGTTTAACTGGTACTGTATCCTTTTTTGAGGCAGTCACACACATCTATGATATTAGTACTATCATACATGTAGTTCTAAACCTATTCGTTTTACAAAACTGCTCCTGTACCTTATCTGATGACAATTTAATGCATCCGCCTATTCATACGTGCACGATTTAACTTTAATTCCTAAGCAGTAAACTCGTCTTAAATCTCTACCAAATAGGTGAATATGAGGATATAAAAAGAAATCAGCGACTGGAAAATGTTTCTTCATTATTCTTCATTCAAATGAAAACAGAAAATCCATCAAATATACTCCTTAACAACAACAAATCTAAGCTCTGACAGGATAGCATTTACGTAGGGATATCACTGCCATTCACTCTCACTGAACCCATGAGTCCCGTTCGTGACGTCACGGATAGAGGCCCGACCAGGCGCGCCGGAAGCAGTTTGGGATTGGGGGGGCAAACATTCCAGGGGGCTCACCTTCCAGGGGCAGTGACGTAACGAGCAAAAACGTTTGGAAGGGGGGGGGGGGGCAGAAGAAAAATCTGCATCACCATCACTCTTACACGTTACATGCAGGGCAGGCCCCGCGGAAAGTTTTTTAAAGTGGATTATTAACAATCAGGTAGAGCGTAAAATGGTGTGGGGTCCAGGGCCTGGGCCTGGCCCCGGTAGGGGGTCAAGGGGCTGAGCCCCCAGAAGTTTAGGGGTTTTAGGCATTACAATTATGATCAGATAAGCATATTTAAATACCTTATTTGTGACACTGGCAGGCCACTAATTGGCAGAGAGTCCAGGGAGCAGAGCCCCCGGAAGCTCGAGGGTTTTAGGTATTTAATAACGGTCAGATGAGCATACAGGGCCCCGCCTTAGGGCCCTTGGTGGGGTCCAGGGGCAGAGCCCCCGGAAGCTCAGGGGTTTTAGGTCTTTAATAACGGTCAGATGATCATACAGGGGACTGCCTTAGGGCCCTTGGTGGGGTCTGGGGGGCGGAGCCCCCGTAAGCTCTGGGGTTTTAGACATTTAATTACGGTCAGATGAGCATCCAGGGCCCCGGGGGCAGAGCCCCCGGAAGCTCAGGGGTTTTAGGTATTTAATAACGGTCAGATGAGCATACAGGGGAACGCCTTAGGGCCCTTGGTAGGTCCGGGGGCAGAGCCCCCGTAAGCTCTGGGGTTTTAGGCATTTAATTACGGTCAGATGAGCATCCAGGGCCCCGCCTTAGGGCTCTTGGTGGGATTCCAGGGGGCAGAGCCCCCGGAAGCTCGGGGGTTTTAAGTATTTAATTACGGTCAGATGAGCATATTTTGGCGTGGGGTCCAGGGCCTGGGCCCCGGTAGGGGGTCAAGGGGATGAGCCCCCAGAAGTTTAGGGGTTTTAGGCATTAAAATTTTGGTCAGATAAGCATATTTAGATACCTCATTTGTGACATTGGCATGTCACTTATTTTTTCTCTCTCTCTTTTTTCCTTTTTCTCTGTAACAAACTTTTTCAACAATTGAGGGTGGCACGAGTCCCCGAGCCCGGCCGTTCTGCAGACCCTAACATAAATGCTTCTAAATAAGCATATTTTTCGCCCGACTGTAAATTTGTGAATTTCTAATTTTCCAATAAAGGCTAAAAAAGGTATGACTTACAAAAAAAATGAGAAAATATACCGGAAAATCATGTGATTTCAGCAACATTTGTAAATCACTGGTATCGAATAAAAAAAATACCGCCCCCCCCCCCATCAGTACGCCATCGTTCAGGGGCTCATAAGCTTCTCACCCCTATAACAAAAAACAGACACGCTTTCCCATTCTCTCGCAATATGTCCACGATATGCGCGTATCGCTATTATAAAAACCTACATTGATAAATATAGGTAGCATGCGCAATGTTTAGGAAATTTAATTCCTGTTAACTTTCCTTTTCTTTGAATGGAATTTCATACGTCATTTAATTCAGGTTTTTATTATTGTTATGTTCTTTTGGGTTAAAAATACAATCCATCTTTACTCCTTTACTGCATTTTTTTTGTTTTGAGGGGGGGGGGGGCGTTTTGGGGGGGCAAAAATGCGTTTTGCCCCCCCACTTTGTTGATTGGGGGGGGGGGGGGCAGCTGCCCCCCCCTGCCCCCCCCCCCCACTTCCGGCGCCTATGGGCCCGACTCTACGTGCACTTCCGGGTTTCAGACTTAGATATTTTGGTAGAGTTTACTCGAATAAATTCATTATTCTAAACTTGTTTTGTCGGGTGGACACCATTTGGTGTTATTATGGGGGTTAAAAGCTTTCTATTTATGTAATTATCTCAGTATTTGGGATTGTCTTAGAGTATCAACTTTAATGATGCTACTCCGTAAAGCTGAGTGGCGCAGTACATCAGAGTACTCATGCATGTATATCTAGTATTGAAGCTCTGTATTTGACAAAGGTTGAAAACCTAGACTGCAACGTTGTTTGATACATCATGCACCCTCTATGTGTGACAAATATCAATGGCAGCAGTCCACTATTTCTGCAATTGGTTCACTAAAGCTGGTAAAGGTTTTTTTTTTTTTAATTATCCCTGTAGAGAGAATAGCCATCCTTGTGTTTCTCTCAATAATAAACAAATTTGTAATTACTGTTTTTGATGCTAATACTTTTTGTATATATCTCTATTCTGTCAATTCCACCTCTTTATGTTTTTATAAGTGCTTTGTTTTAATAATATTAATAAGACAAATACGTCCATTTGAATAGCGCAGTTACTGCATGAATATGTAACTGCGCTCAATTCATATTATTACTCCGGCTGTAGCTAAACCGCCATAATTAGGCGCTAAAGCATTCAAGAAAAGTCTTCCTACCGGGTACCATTTACTTCACCGGAGTGGAGAGCAGCAAATGTAGATCAATGTCTGGCCAAAGGACATTTTTGTATTATGATAATAGTACAGTCAAACCTGTCTATAACGACCACCCAAGGCAAACCCAAAAGTGATCTTTGTAGACAGGTTCCATTAGTACATGTTTCAATGAGAAACCATTTTCAAGGGATACAAAAAATGTGGTCTTGTAGACAGGTGGTCATTGAAGCAGGTTTGACTGTACTACTTCTACTACTACTACTCCTACTACTACTACTACACTACTACTACTACTTCTTAAAGTATCAAAGGTCAAACAAATTATATGAATAATAAATATTTCATACTTTAACTTTGTACTGGAATATTCCTGATGAACTTTTTACAACTCCTTTTTATCTCCTTCCTAGTGCATCGTTACCCCACTAGCCTGGTACGCACACCAGCTGCCAGAGTGGTTGCAGAGACTGAGCGTTGTGGCGACCTACTTCATAGAGATCGCTCTTCCCTTTCTCTTCTTTGCTCCCTTCAGAAGGCTCAAATTATTTGCATTTTATGGACAGGTAGGAAACATTGTAAATCATATTTGTTTACAAAGACCATGATATTGATATTTTTTTTTTTTTAAAGGGTAGTAAAGATTACTGTTAAATTTTTGAAGTAATATGTCACCAAATTATTGATGTACGGTTATAAATTTTTCCATTTTGCAAAGTTGTCTTACAGCATAGCCAAGGACATTATGGTACTTTATCTCATTAGATATTTACTGCACACAAATATTAATTTTATTTAATTTCTTACTTTTAATAAAAACACTAATTAAATTTAAAGTTGTAGTTAAAAAGAATTCAAGAATTTGTTTCTCTTTCGTATACTTTCAACCTTTTCTTATATTTATTTATCAACGTTACCTTCATTTATTACCAGCCGTTTCTCCTTTACAGTTATACTTTTGTTTTCAATTATTTACTTTGATATCTAGATACTTCTACAGGAGCTTATAATCCTCACAGGGAACTATAATTTCTTCAATCTTTTGACGATGGCACTGTGTATCTCGCTTCTCGATGACAGATATCTGGGCAAGGACAAACATTTCTATTCAGGTATGTACTTCAGATTTCTAACTTTGAGTTTTTAGCAATTAAAAAAACATCAATTTTTACACCTAAATGGAGAGTTCATTTATAAGTTGATTTGATTTTTGTTTACTTTTCCACTCAAATATCCACAAATTAAAATGACATATATAAACCATACAGTATTACAATATATGATAGAACAAATGAATTATACAAGTAACGAAATACTGATAAGTATGTACGTAATAAAATAAGTTTACAGAGTACATTTAAGTTTGAGAATAAGGCAAAATATTTTATATTGCTCGTTTTAACTGAGAGGGGAAAAAAGGGAATCTCAGAAAAGCTAGGCTTGTTGACCGAGATTCCCAGTATACATTTAGTACTAGACCATCGTCAGCGTGCATCAAATCCTGCACATGTCCTGCACATAATGAAATGATTTGCATGGTTCCTTAGAAATCATTATAACCAAATTGTCCTGATATTTTTTTTCTTCAAATAGGCACACCCGTCTCTAGATTTCTACGCAGTGCGCTTTGTGTGTCGGTCTATGCAGGTCTCTTCTATGGTCTCATATATTACTTTGAACTCAAGCTGGACTTTGAAACATTTAGTGTCACTTCAAAAATAGGTGAGTATATATATGTGACCCGGCACCACAAAACCACCAAAAAGTCGCAAAAAATTATTTTCCTGATTTCATCTGATTGTGAAAGAAGAAGTTCTCCTCATTAAAATGGTATATTACTTGTCCAAATTGAAGCTTCCTAACCCTTTCAATTTAGTGAATGAAAAGAGCTGGTGAGGGAGGTTACTGGTATTAAATTGTGAGAAAGAGAGCTTTAAAGTTTGGGGCTATTCAAGCATGCGGAGCAAGCAAACCACAGGGAAATCAATAGAAGGGTGAATCAAAAGGCCATAGCAACCACTATGAAGAGATTTTCAGATTAGGCTGAAATTTGGCCTGATGGTCAAACATAGTCTGTTCATTATGTTTCTGAGGTTTCAATGTGTGGACTTAAGTCTTTCAAAAGTTATTATGTTGTAAATGTATAGAGTTGTAATTGGACAGATTAAGTGAACTGCAACATAGTGCCGAGACACCTGCACTAGACAATGCCTATTCATGGTGGACCCGGAGTCTTTTTGTTCCCCCTTACATAACACTGCTTGTCACCTATCTTGTTTTGTATACATCTGGGCAATTATTTGTAACCATATTATCAGGAATTCTCTCGTCGCTGTCTTGCCCGAAGTGTTCAGTAAGCAAAGCTGTAAGGTTGGCCTGATCCCCCGCAGCTAGCCCCCACATCATCGCTTCGTTGACCGCCCGAGCTACCCGGGCATCTGCGTTGGTGCACCCCGGTACCATCCCACGGCTCTGCTCACGTACAAAACCTGGCATTGTAACGACGTTGTAGACTTTTTCGCAACTTGTCACTCTCAAATGTATAAAATATAATAATGTTCTTACTCTTGATCAACAAATTCTGGATATGTGATGTACAATCAAGCTACTCGAAGTCGTTAACGGAGAATATAAGACGAACGCAAATCTGGAACTCGATTGCTATAACGGACCAATCACAGCCCGCGTAGCACGATCCGTTAGCAACGACCGACCATTTCCGGACTACGATAATTTCGCTCGGGAGAAGTGATCAAATTTTGGAAGAGACCGAAGGCTGTGCGAAAAAAACTGGTCTAGAAAAACCGTTTAAAACACATCTTCTACTATGTTTTAGACTTCCAAATTTTGATACTAGGTACAGAAAAGACCACTCTTTCAGAAAATGCAAAAAAACAAAAATCTATTTTTTTCACCTAAATTGACATTTTAGCTGATTACGGAGAATCGCTGGTTGCGACTTTTTGTTGGTTTTGTGGTGCCGGGTCACATATATATATACGGTAGCAGAAACACGGTATTTGATATTGGTAGTGCAGTTAAACCTGTCCATAGCAACTGCCCAAGCGAAACACAAAAAGTGGGCTTTGTAGACAGGTGGTCTTTGAAGACAGGTTCATTTTGTACATGTTGCAATGAGAAACCATTTTCAAGGAAACAAAAAATATGGTCTTTGTAGACAGGTGGTTACTAAAGCAGGTTTGGTAGTAGTATTCATGGCATGTGAATGGACAGATAATCAAGGTTTACTTGAGAGTTAGTTGTATGAATCAGCTAATAATTGTTACCATCTAATGTCTAGTTAATGTTCAAAGCTAGGATATAAATCCCTTGACTTTTCTGTTTGAAAAATTCATTTAATTTGTAATGATTTTATTTTGATATGGTTCATAATTTTGTAATTTTGCCCCAAGCACTGATAATATTGTGTGCTACAAAGACATATTTATTGGAATTAGCAAATTCTTGTGTACATTTAATTTGCAAATTGGAATACAAATTTTCTAGCTGAACCTAACCATATATAGTTATGCAGTAACTTTGTATTTTGTCTTATTCTATCTTTCCTTTTCGGGGGAGGGGGCAAGGGAAGGAGTATAATTATGTTACAATCAATAGATATTTTAATGAGTGCTAGAGGAAAAAATCAAATACAACATAAAATAGAGGTGCATTTGATACAATTTTCATTAAAAACTTATCACTTTAATATGTAATGTAATCATATTTTGTTTGTCAATTTATAAAAGGCTATGTGAAGATTAATTATTATTATATAATTGTTATTTGGAAATTGTTGTTAAATTATGTTTCAAGTATAATAATGTTCTAGGTTAACATTACTTTGTATTTTTGTTAAGTACTTAGAAACATTGTATTATGCACTTTATAAATGTAATATATTATGAATATTATTAATAAAAATGATTTCTACAAAATACTTTATTAATGCATGTTGTAGGGCCTCCACAGAAAACAGTATTTAAGCCACCGTACTATAAAAAGACTAATAAATAAATAATTAAATAAATAAAATCGCCTCTTTTTTCTCTCACAGCCTTCAGCGAGTATGACTTCTTCACTGCACTCACAAACATCATGCCTTACACAGTATGGATTGGTATCGTTTCTCTGGGAGCTGTCATACTCACAGCGCTATACAGGTGAGCTTGAGATAGGGTCCCATTCTTATGGATGGGTATCATTTCTTTAGAAGCATTCATACTCACAGCACGTCTAAGTTGGTTCAAAAAATGGTCACCATACTTATAAATGGGTATTATTTCTGTGGGAAGTTTTTCATGAAACTGTCATCAGTACAAGTTGGTGGACAAACCATTGAAATGTTTCAAAATTAACACGCATTTCAATGGGATATCAGCACAATTGCACTAATCACGGTTTCGTTAAACAGTGCCCAGAACTAGAGATAAGCTTTATCACTTTAGATACTGCTAAAAGACTCAATATGACAAGCATTTCATAAAACTTTTTATCTATAACAAATGCTAAATTTCTATGACAAATTTGCTCTCAGCCAATCACATGCCATTATTTCAGTAGCTTATAACATGAGCTTGTAACTTGTTATTGATATCAAGTTTTATGAAACGGGGATTGAACAATTTCTGTCCAGAAGTAATATTCATGCAGCCTATCTATTTTGGTCCAACCGTTTTCTTCAGATCCCTTACTCTCAGCTCTGGTGCCTTTGATAAATGCTGGTCCGTATTCCAGTGCAGTGTTTTTGCCATCATTGCAATCTTCATGTTTACAATAAGTCTGGTAAGTTGACATCTCTGAAGAGGAGGAAAGGTAGGGGGTATTGATTTATTTATTTATTTCATTTCATAAAACAAAGAACATATTTGACAAAGTAAGATCAAAATTATGAAATGAAACAGGAACCTACTGGAAAGCATAGCTTGTTTTCGTAGGTTCCCAAGAATAAATATAATATGAACATTATTTTCATAAATCATTGTAAAGTGTCTTAATAATCACAGTAAAACAAGTACCGGTATGACAATATGTCGGCAGTATAATGCTGCATCTCATTTTAAACGAATTTCTTGCGTAGTTTTATTCACCAAGTTTCCTTCATGTACATCAAAATTCATGAAAGCTTTACATAGAGTCGGCATGTGTATGGCAGCCTCTCATCAGCAGCTTATAGTTCAAAAGGCTAACCATTTCAAAATTAGCTTATCGTGAACTCCTGGTAAAACAGTGGGAGAATGTGTTGAAAATGTTGATCATTGTTGGTCAAACAGCTTGTGAGCGTCAAGTAACGCCCGGCTGGAATGCTCCCCAGGGAGTGGAGATTGTGCACACAGTGTGTGCAGGCAAGCACTGAATTCAATGACTGGGGTAATAGTATATAAAAATTAAATATTTATATTATTATTATTATTTATTTTCACTAACCCGCCTGCTGCTACTTACCTGTTGTGGATTGACAGACGTACAAGTATTTTACCAGTAGTTTATATTTCACTCAGCTAAACACGCCAAATTGACTTTAATTGATAGCTGCTATATTACTCTTAGTGAATACATTGAAAATGTATTCATATTCGCTGACCTGCCCACATTTAGGTACTTTACTCTGTAGTAGATGGTCGTACATCAGAGTCTCACCAGTTGTTAATATTTCACTTTGTTAAACATGTCAGAGTTACCTTATGTTGATAATTCCTGGTAATACACTGAGAGAGTGCTATGAAAATATATTTATTTTTGCTCACCTACCCAGTCTTAGTTACCTCATTCTGTAGTAGATCGTCATGCCAATAACAGTGTCTCACCAGTAGTTTCTATTTCACTCAACTAAGCATGCCAAATTGACCTTAATTGATAGCTGCTTTGATACTACGCTTGGTAAATACAATGTACCTTGAAAATGAATTTATTTTCACTGACCTACCCACTCCTAGGTACCTCACTCTATGGTAGATCGGCAGGCCTTCAACAGCCTCTCGCCAATTGTTCACAAATGGAAGACCAACCTGGATGGCCTCGGGGTTGTGAACTCCTACGGCCTCTTCCGTAGTATGACAGGGGTCGGAGGTCGGCCAGAGGTCATTGTGGAGGGCAGCAATAACGCTGATGCAGGTTGGCAGGTGAGTTCGTTCGTTCATGTCTCCTTAGATCAAGATTACATCTTGAACTTCGGAGTAGTTGCTACAACCGGCCGTGTCAGACACGTTGCCCCGGGGTGCGAGATAGGACTCTTGTAGCGTGCCCCCATTTAAAACAATTATACAATAACAGGTGAGTAACTTGTAGGTATCAGCCATTGACAGGCATAATTCAGAACACAGTCCGAATTGTGTGACTAGAGATCGAAACGATCAAAGCAGTCCGAACTGTTTAATAATTTAAATGACATGGATTGTTTTGATATCAGCTCACATTTTTATATTGAATTTAGATGTAAAAATCCTAGTATCAATTGATTCTGACTGAAAAAAATTCTTGATTGTTGACAAAGTCAACAGAAATTTTCCTTTTGTTTGGCATATAAGTGGCCGAAATGATCGTATTGTTGTTCATGAGGGTCAATTTGACAACTTTTCCTAGCATCAGGGCACAATTTTGTATAGAACAGGCCCATCAAATATCCTTTGCTGATAATAATGATTGTAGAAATTACCCCCAACCAAAACTGACCATAATGGTCAGTTTGGGCCATAAAGTGGCAAAAATGACCGAAAGGGTCAATAAGACATTTATTCCCTCTGTTTGTATGTTATCATTAGAAGTTATATGTCTTTTAAATATGTAGACGCAGTAGCAATTCAGCTGTAAAGGCCGCATGTAGTGAATAAAATAAATTCTTGAATCATCATCTAACAAAAAAGTTGCAGTTCTTGATTCCTTTACATTTCTCATTAGAATATGTACATGTATGAAAGCAACCTGTACGTAACAACCACCTACAAAATAGGACAATTTTTCTTGTTTTCCTCGAGTGGTCTTTGTGCACAGGTTTTAATGGTTTCTCTCTCTCTCTCTCTCTCTCTCTCTCTCTCTATTGCAGGCCTATGAGTTTCTCTACAAGCCCGGTAACGTCTCTGAGGCTCCAGTATGGGTCGGTAAGTTCAGTTAACTCATTGACTTCTGAATTCTCTCAGTCCCATAGGCTTAATACAGGAGCCACCAGGGGGTGTTTCACAAAACTTGTCATCAGTGACAAATGACAGTTTTTGTTGTAAGCTACTGAAATCCTTGCTTCTGATTGGTTATCAGCAGATATGTCACTGATTTTTGTCATTTTTCATTGAAAAAAGGCTTTGTGAAACGGGCACCTGGTTCACATCAAAGGTAACAGGTTAAATTCAAATACATCCTAGCTTACACATTGATGTTGTAGCACTGATCTTGATTATAAATGGACACGATACTGCATGTCAATTGGATGATCAAATATGAAGCCGCTGTCGGCCATATTAGGACCCCAAAATCTCACATGTTCTCAGTATATCATTTCTTTTTACCTACATGTTTCACTTATATAAGTTATTCTACATGCTTCAATTGTGTTTTGTTCGGCTCCATTTCATTATTATAAACTTCTCCGTCAAATCACCTTCAATTTGAGTGTGTATTTTAAGCAATCCGCTCCTCAAAATATCACATAGGTCTTGCTCTAGATTGCCTCATAAATTCACTGATCTTAGTCAGCGAGTCAAATTGAGATAGTTTTAATTTTCTTTTGTCTTTGTTAGGGTTATTATACTTGAGATGATATGTAATTTATATGCATGGATTTCATAATAAGATTACAGGACTGATTCGACTACAGAGAAAGTTCATATTGACAGGTCAAAGGTTATAGAGATCTAGTTTCATAGCTCCTCACTAGCCCAGATCAGATTGGCAGATTTGGTTTGCATCATTAGGGTCATATCAATATATTTGGTCAAAGGTCATGATGATAGGTCAGAGGTAACGAATTTAAGATATGTTTTCCTTCTATTTGTTTCTTAGCCCCTCATCAGCCCAGGTTGGATTGGCAGATGTGGTTTGCAGCTTTAGGATCATATCAACGCAATCCTTGGTTCCTCAACATGGTCTATAGATTACTTAATGATCAGCCGGAAGGTATGGTTTCTTCTTCTTCTTCTCCTCCTCCTTCGTCTTATTCATCTTCTTCTTCTTCTTCTTCTCCTTCTCCTCCCCCTTCACTGTCTCCTTCTTTTTCATCATCAGCTTCTCCTTTTTTATCCTTCTATGTCTCATTTTTAATAATCTCTTTCTTCTTCTTCTACATATTCTTTTCCTCCTCCTTCTCCTCCTCTTTCTCCTTCTTCAACCCTCTTGTTCTTCACTTTGAGATTCAACTTCTTTTGATTTAGATAATTATTTGTTTGTAATCAGTAGTCAGATAAGTCCTCCTGTACATGCACACTAGTTTCATTGAAAATTTCCTAATAATGCATTTATTAATTTATTTACTGTACATGATTCCTTTTATTTGATGATAATAACTGCATTGCATTCCTTCTCCTGAGCTTTGTCATGTGATGAATTTATGGAGGAAGAAATTTAAATTTTCTACAAATTATTATTGAGATTACTTGAATATGAATGAAATGAAATTTAAAAAACATTGTCATGATGTTGTTATCTTTATGTAGTAATGGCGCTGATCAAACACAATCCGTTTCCTGACGAACCACCCAAGTATATCCGAGCCAGACTATTCCATTATCACTTTACAGAATACAGGTAAGTATTCATGAGCAACGAGCATGGGGCCGACAGGTTGTTTTTTTAGGGGGGGGGGGGGGAGGTGGGTAAGGAGCATAGAGTGGGTGATGTATATAATGTGCTAGAAAATGCGGAAAAATTTACATTGATTAAGTTAAAGGAAAGTTCTAACTTTAAATTTCCTGACAGCAATTATAGAAATGCATATCTTAGAAATGAACTTTTTTAATTAACACCAGGCATACCTGTAGGTTAATTATGTTCCATATTTCTTGTATCTTTGTTTGATAAATGCTTTCAATCATGTGTCTTATCAGGTCAATATCTCCTGTTTGATATTTTTGAATAAATGTTTAAAGGTATATAAACTTAAACAGCAAGGAATATAGAAGAAAGGGATAATAATAATAATAATAAATAATAATATGTCTTGTTTACCCAGGGTAGCCTCATCAGTATTCATACTGTTCTCCCTGAGGGCCCTGCAATCATATTTAGTGAATGCAACAATGAATGTATATACATGCACATGTATAATAATAATAATAATTGATATTTACATTTCAAAATACTCTACTGACTACAATGAAATAAATGTACATTCCTTTGATGAAGACCTGTAAAGAAAGGTATTTATCTGTTTAGAAGGAAAAACAAATTGTGCTTATTGTTTGTCTTCAGGCGCCCTTACACATGTTTATGAATGATTATACATATTTATGGGTTAGAATTTCAACACCCTAATGTCTCAATATTTCCCATTTTGTCCATTTAGAACTGAGACCTCTGATTGGTGGAAAAGGAAAGAAGTCAGTGAATATTTACCTTCAGTTAGCCTTAAAAACCAGCGGTTCATGGAGATTATTCATAAAAATGGAATCAAAGTGGTAAGTAATCAAAGGAGCATGATCCCACAGATTTTTTAAGAAATCAATTCAAGAGCAATTTCATTATCCTATTGTATTACAGTTAAATCTGTCTCAGCGACCACCTCTCTATAAAGACCAACTGTCTATAGTGGCCATGCAATTTGGCTGGGTTGCTTTGAACTCTGTGGCAGTATGACAGAAATTGATGAAAATTAGCCATCAAAATATATTTATTAGCATAAGCTTCGTGCAGTTTCATTTCTTTCCTTTTTTTTTTCTTTGTCTTAATTTTAAAGATTATTAATGTATTACAAATTTATTTGATGCAATAATTTTGCTGTGAATGCATCTGAACAATGTGTACAATTGAAGTCACAGCAAATACCTCAATCACACTAATGAGGCCAACAATAGACCGACACCAGACCGACACCAGACAATCGCGTTACTCCTTTGGAGTCAGTCTTGTCACAGTTTGGCCGTGTAACTGAGGTATTAGAAATCTCTGAAGAAGCTTCAAAACATTTATATTTTCTTTTGTTCTTCCGCCTTCCAGAAAAAGACCGCAAAGAAGAGCAAAAGCAAGCAAGAGCCCAACCTATTAGAGCAGTTTGTGGTCTATCTCCGGAGTCTGGTTGGTCGTCTATCTGGAACTGTTCTAATCCTCTCCTTATTCTTGCCAAGTCTATTCTATGCTTTATATTACAGGTGACAGGCCTAAATATTTCCCACAGATATTGTGATTTTTAAACATTTTATGCATGTGTAGTGTAGTGTAGTGGCAAGAAGATTAAAAGTTAACTGAATATAGGCCAAGGTATTTTTGAGATTTTATCTCACTCCTCTATAAGCGAGTTCATAATTAGGATTTGCGCATGGGCAGATAAAGGTCATTCGTTCCCAAATTGTAAAACCATTGAGGCGAATACTCGTATCTTGCTCATGAAAGTTATGTAATTATTATTCATTTATTTACCGTACCGACAGTACATTTATCTGATACACAAGTGGAAGTATTCTTCTCAAGAGGGCAAACAAAAGGTATTCATGAAGCACCTCCATCACTTCGATATTGATTATTCTAAAATGCACAAGTGGGACGTATCCATAGTGTAAAAGATCTGTGGATATTTGGGGGTCATGCGTTCCGAAGCTATTTACGAACTGGCTTATTGTAATGTATGTATTTTATTCTTATCTTGGGGAATGAATTGTTGGTAGGGACTGAAATGTCTATCTATTCAAATTGGCAACAAATGGCAAACGTTTATTCTGTTTTGTGGTTGCAATCTTTCAGAAAAAGGATTATGTTTTTGAAATTAATATCCTGCTAACTGGAGTACATGTAGGAGACTGACAAAAACAGAATCATTATTAATTTACTTTTCTTGTTGTGTTGCCAATTCGAAGATATCGAAAATTGCCTTCCTATTAAAGTAATGTACTCGTAATAAGTTTTGTCACTAATGTCACAGCAAGCCTAAAATGCCTTTGATTAAAACTTGCCATTGAAACTGTCGAGGAAGATTTGTGATGTTACATTTGTATGACTTTGTCCTAACACCATTTGTAGGCACGTTTTATAGATACACTCTACAAGTATTTCTCAAGAAAACAAATATTCTAGCTGCGGCTTGAACTTTTCAACTATTAGCATTGTTGAGTTTTATAACTGTAAGAAACCATTCACACACTGCCAATCTAATTATGTGTATCTGACATTTTCAAAAGGCAGCAGGTTTATTTTTTATCTCATGTCATGTGTTTTACAACGTACACCATCTTTTGATTTTACATTTTTTCCATAATTATTGTGCTTTTAATAATTTTGTTGAACAGCTTTCCATCATGTTGTTCTATTATTTATAGGTCAACTGCATTTGTAGAGATTGTTTGCAAGCCAAAGGAAGGGAGGGGGGGGGGGGGATTTATATGTCTAACATTTCTGACTTTTAGACTGTTACCCAGGATTTTCTATATTTCATTGTATTTTACACCCTATTTGAGTATCACTTCTTCTTAGACAATTATCTTTCTTTTTTAGGTGCCTGATGATGATATTTAAAAGTAGGCCTACTCTTTTTATGTTTTTTTCTTGTACCTGGATGATATATAGACCTCATTGAGACAACCCTCCAGGCTCATATATTTGTGATACAGGCATGGTTGTAACTGACTTGAACATTTTAGGTTCTGAATTGAATCCACTTGTCATCATTATTGTACAGGTCAATTTTATGTATTTTTAAACCTTCTCCAGTAAGAATGTCAAAATCATGTAACATAAAAAATGTAATAAAAAATATAAAGAAGAAATTGTTCTCCTCTGTCTCTTTTCGTAGAATAGATGATGGTATTAGTGAATGACAAAGAGTATCTACACAACAGTAGGGACCAGAGAGACTTGATAATGATAATGATGTTGACAGTGATGATAGTGGATCTGGTGTTTATAATAATGTTGATAGCAATCATGATATTGACATTGATGGTGATTATGATGATGGCAGTGATAATGATGATAAATATAATAGTGATATTTTGATAAAAATGATGTTGATGGAAATGATAATGAACTTGGTGAAAATCATGACAAGATGATTGTGGTGATGGTGATGTCAATAATACCAAAACTTCACAAGAATATGATGATGATAATGCTGATGATGATGATTGTGGAGATGTTGATAATTTTAAAACGATGATAATGATGATGGTGGTATATGATGATGATGATGGTGATTGTAGTGATGGTGGTGATTGTGGTGGTGGTGACCGTGGTGATCATGATGATAATGGTTAAGAAAATGATATATATAATGGTGCTCATTGATGATAATGATGTTGATGGCAATGATGATGATAATGAACTTGATGATGATCATGACAGGATGATTGTGGTGATGAAGATGATGTCAATATAATACCAAAACTTCAAAAGAATATGATGATGATGATGAAAACTGCTGATGATGATTGTGGAGATGTTGATAATTTTAAAATGATGATGATATGATAGTGATGATGATGATGATATTGATGATGATGATGACAACGACGAGGATGGTGATGATGATGATGGTGATGATGATGATGATGATGACGATGATGTTGATGATGATGATGATGATTATGGTGATGATGGTGATGATGATGATGATGGTGATAATGATGATGACGATGATGGTGATACGCAGAAAGTGGCATTTCTGCAGACCCACTATGCTGACCACCCATCCAATTAGATAACCCTACCGCGCCAAGCTGCTTGGCTTGCCTGGTTGTGTCGCCCTGCTGAGAGCCCTGCGACTTACCGGTGCCGCCATCCATGATCCAGGCCAGCACACACGGCCGGTGTGACCGCGTAGAATGTTACCCGCACCGATCGTCCCCCCATTAGAGATCGATCGAGAGCGGACGATCGGTGCGGATTTTATCCGCGCAGAATGTCCGTGTCGGACATTCCGTGCGCGCCTCAAATGTCCGAAGGACAATCTGTGCGGAAGAGGTCTCGCACCAATAGTCCGCCTGCCGCACCGAATGTCCGTACTCTAGTCCATACGTATACATATTCAATACAAGTATAAATATACTTAATGAATGAAACGACTGGATAACCCATATTCAGCTTTGCCAGCCAGCTAGGAATGACACTACAGGTCTTCCCGGCGCGGATCAAGGGGGTGGGGGGGGGGGGGCCTTGACCCCAACCGCCAACAAAAAATGAAGAGAGAGAGAGAGAGAGAAGGTAAAGCGGAGAGTAAGGGAAAGGAAGAAGAGGAAGAAGAAAAGAAAATGGGGGGAACAAAGGAGATCGGAGGCGAAAGGCCTTCGCCACCCCCCCCCCCCCCAGCAAAAGAGAGAGAGAGAGAGAGAGAAGGAAGGAAAATAAGGGAAAGAGAAAGAAGAGACAAAGGGAAAGGAAGAAGAAGAAGAAAAAGGGGAAAGAAGATCGGGGGGACGAAAAGGCTTTGCCTCCCAGGCTGTTCCCCCCCCCCCCCAGCAAAAAGAAAAAGAGAAGGAAGAAAAGGGAAAGAAAAGAGGGAAAAGAGGAGATAAAGGGAAGAAAAGAAAAGAAGGGGGATATCAGTTGCAGTTTTCCCGCCAACAAGTTGGGGATCGGGGGGTGCAAATGGCCCTTCTCTCCCCCCCCCCCCCCCCTTCTACAGCAAACTTAAAAGAGAGAGAAAAGAAGAGAAGGGGAAGGGAAAGAAAAGAAAGGTACGGAGATCAATTGTGAATTTTTTCCACCAACGCGGTGTGGATCGGGGCGAAAGGCCTTCGCCTGCCCCTCCCCTGGCCCCTCAGCAAACAAAGAGAGAGAGAGAGAGAGAAGGAAGGAAAAGAAGAAAGAAGAGGAAAAGAAGAAGAAAAGAAAAAGGGTCCGACAGGGCCCTGCCGCCCATGCTGTTGCCTCCCCCCACCCCCCCCCCCGCAAAACAAGAGAGAATGAAGGAAAGGGAAAGAAACAAAAGAAGGGATATCAGTTGCAATTTTCCTGCAAACAAGATGTGGATCGCGGAGAAAGGCATTTGCCTCTGCCCCCCCCCCCCTCCCCGATCACCCCCAACCCGCCAAAAAAAGAGAGAAAGAATGGAAAGGGAAAGAGGAGAGCCAAATATGGAACACAAAAGAGGAGAAGAAAAGAGGCAGGGATCAGTTGCCATTAATCCCACCAACATCGTGTGGATCGGGGGGAGGGGGCGAAAGGCCCCTGCCTCCCTCAGCAAACTTAAATGAGAGAGAGAGAGCGAAGTAAGGGAAGGGAAAGGGGGGAAAAAGAGGAAGAAAAAAGGTAGGGGAGATCAGTTGCAATTTGTCCCGATTCGTACCCCTACCCCCCCCCCCCCCCCCCTTAGCAAAGAGAGAGAGAGAGAGAGAGAGAGAGAGAGAAAAGGAGGAGGGAAGTGAAAGGGAAAGAGGAGAGAAAGGGACAGAAAACAAAGAGGAAGAAAAGAAAAGGAATTAAGGAAGATCAGTTGCGATTTTTATTGGTTCTTCTATCATCATTGTACAACTATCATTGTACAAATGTATTTATATATTCATTTATTTATTCCTGTTTGATAACAAAAATATGAATATAAACTCACAACAGCAACAAAATTAAATTCTGGGAGCAAGAAGCGCAAAAATGATCATGCATTTGCATGTACATGTTAGTGTATCATTAATATCATTCATATTGTTTAATTACATCTTGTGAAATAGTATGCAACTATGCATTCAAGCTTTTGGGATTTTTTGGGTGTATTTGTATGAAAGAAAGCATTTTGAGCTTATAATGCACATGTTGCAATTTCAGGTGCAACTTTGTGTTCAAATATGGGTTACTTACGGCCAGGCATTAGTGTAGGAAATCTTCAAATGTTAATCAGGTATAATTATGACTAAATTACTTGTCTGTTGCCTTACGAAAAAAATTATCTTTAGTCAGGCCTGAATTGAGTCGCAAAAAAATCATTGTGTTAAAAGGAAAAAAACATATTTGATGACATTCGAAATTCCCAAATAACCAATACGATTGGAGAGCGAGTACTCGTTTTGTTTTTCTTCAAAAATTACTCAACTATAAATAGCTGGCCCGGATACTTGAGCCTCTCACAAAACGCAAGTATAGGCCTGATGTGTCGTCAGGGGCGTCGCTAGACCTTTTTCAGTGTGGGGGGGGGGGGTATAGAGGCCAACGATTACCGACAAAACAAGCCACCAATTATCGACAAAATTAAATGTCCCAATATCTACAAATGTAACCCTATAAACCCGAGGCCAAAGGCTAAATTGTTATGCGTAAATGGTCATTTTCGTCGACGACATAAATATACAAATTATTTCGTCAACTTAGTAAGCATCATAGCTATATATTTTAATGCAGGCGCGTAGGTAGGATCTTATTTAAGGGAGGGGCGGTATTGAGCAAGCGAATCACTTAAAGAGCACGCAAAGCGCTCCCTAGGTGGGGTAGGGGGTGGGTGAAAGCCTCCCGCGCGAAGCGCGGTAGCTTAGACGTGTCATTAAATTATTATGAAAAGAAGACGATTTGTTGTACCGTTCTCGACTCTTAATCCTTGTCTGAATTCAGTTTTCCCGTCCCACTCGAAGCGCGGAAGCTTAGACGTTTCATTACATTATTATAGAAAGAAGACGATTTGTTGTATACCGTTCTCTACTCTTAACCCTAATTGTCTGAATTCAGTTTTCCCCCTCTCGCGCGAAGCGCGGGAGCTTCGACGTTTCATTAAATTATTAGAAAAAGAAGACGATTCATTGTACCTCTCTAAATCATTGTCTGAATTTTCACAAATGTTTCTTTGTCCGATAAAAAGTCACAGTTCGAAGGGGAAAAAATTGCTGGCCGACCGACATAAACAAAATCCCACCGGCTTCAACCTCACACCCCTCCCCCCCCCCCCCTTTAGCGACGCCTCTGAATGTAGGGTGGCTTGAGTGGGTAGGCACAGGGCGTGGTTCTAAACTTACAGAGACACTTCGATAAAGACACCCTTATTTCATGATTGCGTGTGTTGAACTGCCCTGGGCTTTACAACTTTAAACCTTCAGGGTTTATTTTGCATAATAGGTATTTACATGTTCATTTATATAATAAAAGGAAATAATGAATATTCAAATATCATAGGTAGCAAATAAAGGATGACTAACAGAGGAATGACAACAAACAGATAGGAGAGGATGATCAAGCATAATGATGTGCACCAATCTATAAATGTGAATTACTAAGTAGCCTGTTCACACTACAGCTCTACAGTAACAAAGCATTTGTAGCCTTAATTTTAAGCAGTTGAAGAAATTAATAAAAGTAGGCCTACTTGAAGAAATCGTTGAATTGTAAGATATTCAGTTTATTTTTATTAAGTAAGACAAAGTACTAGGTGTTAAAATAACACGCATTTAACACTTTGGAAAAAATAATACCCCAGGAACGTGAAAAAGAAAACTTTTATTGTAATGCCTATAATCGGACATATTTAAAAACTGAAATGTGGCACCACCCAAAAAATATAATTCTAAGATCCTCCTTTGTCTTTAATTTGCACCTGGAAATAAATTCTTTGTTCCTCGTCTATGTCATCGCGGCGAAAAAATTCAGACTTTTCTTCTGTTGAGGTGCACATGCAGCCTCAGACAAATGTGCCAAAGAAGTTTTGTCTTCTTGTGTTCCTGGAAACAAAGTTTTGGGCAATATTTTTCAAGTCCAGTTTATCTGTACGAGATTTATATATGAGTAATATTAAGCTTTGGTTGAGCTTTCTTTGGGTCATTGTACTTATCAGATAAGTTTTGATTCCTTTCAAGACAGAGAATGTTCTCTCGCAAGTTGCCGTTGTAACCGGGATGGTAGGGTAAATGAGAAGAAGAATGTGTACCTCTGAGAATGATATCTTATGGATTGGACTGTTGTTGAAAATCTCACAGATTGTTTTAATGTATTTAATAGGTTTCCTCTCATCGTCATACACGTCTTGGAGGTTTGTTATCTGCTGAGTTAATGCTACAAAGTCAATATCTCCGGCATACACTTCCCTCAACCCATCAGCACGAACAAAATTTTGGGGAGGAGGGGGGGGGGGGGGGGGCTCATGATAACCGAGCCCGGCCGAAATATTGGGGGGTGGGGGGCTCAATGATATCTGAGTGTACAGGTCAATGAAGTCTACTTTTTGAAACTTAAAGGGATTGGGTGACTTTGTCTCAGGTTCTGAAACAAAATCCTGGAATGATAGTTAGGGCTAGTTCTGATCGGAAAACGACCCAAATATCGGAGTATGGCTAGCTGCCCCAGGGCCATGTCCTATATACGGATCAGGGAAAAAAAATACTTTAAAAATTTCGGGGGCTACTTTTATGACTTTCGGGGGCTCTTTTTGGCATTTCGGGGGCTGATTCACCCCGAGACCCCGAGTTTTTATCCCCCTGATACGGATAAGTGAGCGCCTTGATTGGTCCACTTCTAACTCGTGTTTTTAGCCCTTCTTTTTTTCCTTTTTCCTTTCCTTTCTTTTTCTTTCCTTTCTTTTTTTTCAAAGAGGGGGGGGGGGCGGGTCCGTCGCCCCCCGTATGTCCGCGCCTGAGTGACACCCACATAAACTTACCTTATTTATTACCGAACAAAAATAAAGAAAGAGCCCATCGACACCATAGGTCTACGTAATCAGCCAGTTGCTACCCCCCCCTCCCACCAAAATAAACTTTAAAAGTGATTTTTTTTTTTTGTTCTAATTTGATACCAGTGATTTACAGATGCTGCTGAAACGGCCTAATTTTCCGGGATTTTTCCACACTTTTTAGTAAATTATACTTTGTATGCGTTTGTGGGAGAATGACAAATATCAAAATTTACAGTCAGGCAAGACATGTGCTTATTTACTATTTAGAGGCCTACTACGGCGGGCTTGTGGGCTCAAGCCCCCCCCCCCCACACACACACACACACTTTTGAAAAAGTATATTGAAGAGAATTAAATAGAAAGAAATAGAAAAGAAAGTATGCTCATGTGACCGTAATTAAATGCCCATACCCCTGAGCTTCCGGGGGCTCTGCCCCGTGGACCCCACCTTGGGACCTAAGGCTGGTCCCTGGACGCTAATCTGACCTTAATTTTAATGCCTTAAACCCCTGCGCTTCCGGACTCCGCCCCTTGGACTATACGCCAATCATCTGACCGTAATTAAATGCCCCTACCCCCTGAGCATCCGCCAATTTGTGCTACGCTCTACCTTATCTTAAATACTCTAGCCTCCCCACTCACTTTCAACCCCATTTTTAATCACTTTTATTTCCCATTTAACTCCTTCATTAAACCTCGAAACGCCCCCAAATTCTTGGAGCGGGGCCTGTATCACGAGTATATACTAGTAGTGAGTTGGTTGATGTACGAAGCCACGTACAGAGGTATAATCGATTACAACAGTTGTGGGGCCGATATCACGAGTATGCCTTCATAAAATAAAGGTTTTAAAGAAAATATTCACTTCTGCTTTCAAAAGGACTCGCCCATTTGCTTTAAAAAAATTGTAGAGTTATTATTATGTAATTTCTAGAAAAAATGTCAACCACATGATTTACAATGAGTCTAAATACATTGATTTGCCGAGTTACTTCCTTTTATCAAATATACACGTAAAACAATGGGGGACAAAATGTGCGGATAGCAAACCGCACGGATCGTCCCTCGGACGATCCGTGCGAGTCACGCACGATCCGTGCGAGCAGAAAACCCGCATATTATGTCCGACGGACAAACGAAACTGGTAGGACAAACGGCGCGGTCACACCGGCCGACCGGTATATTACATATCACCGACTTCAATCTTCTGCATTTGTATAGTACACGAGGATCGAGCAACAATACCGACACAGCAACATAATTTTCTATGCGTATCTTTCTTGCTCCCTAGGCCGACGCGGCGACTTCACCCAACATCCCTCTCTTTCTTACTCCCACCCCTCTTCTCTCAGGATCTTCCCCCTCTCTCTGCTCTCTTTCACCCCCGTTTCTTTTGTTTCCTTTGTTTCCCTTTTCTCTTTTTTTTCTCTTTCTTTCCTTTCTTTTCCTTTCGTTCCTCTTTTTCTTTTTTTCTCTTTCTTTCTTCTCTTCGCTTTCCTTTCTTTCTTCTCTTCTCTTTCCTTTCTTTCTTCTCTTCTCTTTCCTTTCTTTTCTTTTCTTTCCCTTTCCCTCTCATTTCCCCCTCCCCTTCTCTCATTTTCCCCGACAGCAGCGCAATTTCACCGACAATGTCCTGACAGGGGGGGGGGGGGGTGTCACACCCCCTCATACCCCTCCCCTTTTAGCGACGCCCCTGGTTAGAGAGGATAGGGCACCGACAATTTTTTTGAGGGGGGGGGGGTATAGAAAGAGTCATGTCTTTGCTTCTTTACTACATGCATGCATACCTGTGTGAAAATAGCGGGTGCTCTGGAAAAGGTGCCATCCATGTACCACGTGCTAGCAACGGCGAGACGTCGTAGTTGGGAATCAGTGGCAAACAATATCAGCCTGTCTTGCCCCGGCCCGGAATCGTAGAGGAAAAAAACGCTGTCCTTCTACATCACCGGTCAGTGTCCATTCGTCAGGAATCTCCAAGGTTTCTTTTGATTCGGGTTCTGCCGGGTATGCAGCTCGTCTGGAAAAAAAGTAAAAGATCAACAGATAAACAATCAAAATTTCTGTCATTTCGCTTGGTGTTTCTAAGTCTAGCTGTATATCAAAATGAGAGAAGGGGAGATTAACATTGTTTTGAGAGAAAGGACATCCATCATAGCGCGGCTTTAAAAAGCTGATTACCATAAATAAAAAATAAAAAAGTTCAATTCAAATATCATAACCTAGTACAGTATATTAAGTATCTAAACACCTCTGTAGCCCCGCCCCTGACACTCATGATGTTTGCCAAAACAGAACAGGCACGAAACTACATTATACGTAGGATCCCTGATAAATAGGCCTGCTGGTGGGACCTGAACGGGGTGGGTGGGGTATCCCTCCCAAGATGACTCCGTCAAATTAAATTGATATATAAAACTAACATATTAATTCGGCTTATAATGTGATTTTGTATTGTAAATAATGATAATTCTCCATAAAGTGTCAACATTTGTGATTGCTTTAATAATATTAAAAACAACTTTTCATTGAAGGAGATTTTAAAGAGTTTTTTAAGGACGGTGTGTGGTTATCCATCGCCCCAAATGGTAGGGGTGGGGAGTTTAGATGCAGCAGATACAATTATTTTATTCATACCTCTGTCTTTGGACGTCCCTCCTAAGGGCTGACAGCTGTCCCAACTGCCCTCGAATCTCCGGGTGCGCTACCATGAGGACGTTAGCAACTATTTCGGTTGTCGGGCCACAGTTGACATCCCTCGCCGTTCTATGACCCTTGTTCTATCCTGATCAGGTTCGTGGTTATGGGGCGTCGCCGCCATAACTCCCCCATATTGAGGGGGGCCATTCGTTTTTATTTCCCCACTGCATGCTTCGGATCGTTGTCTCTCGCACTGTCATCTAATGTTCCCGTCTAAATGGGTCCTCTTCTTAACGTATATGTGTCCTTCAAAGCTGATTTTTATCCCTCCCCTGTTATTTTCTAGAACTTCCATGACTTTACTTGCAGATGAGTAAGATGCATGTGCTTATGCATATGTGCTTGCTTGCATTGAGGTTATTTCAGGTCTTACATATTGATGAGCTGTTTGAAATTAACTAGCAGGTATGCGCGTATTGGGGAATGTGGCTTGCTGCTCTACTTTTTTTTTAAAACTTCCCACGACATGTAATGAGTGTTTAGTGTACATTGTATGGGACGTACAGTGATAGATGGAAAGTTATTTCAGTATATTCGAAACGACTTTTAGGTAACTCCTTTTTCCTTCCACTTCATCAACATTCATTCATTTCATTTCATCTACATTATTTCATGAAATGCATTCAGAAAATGAAGAAGAAAAAAAAAGAAACGAAAATAACCCGTGTAAAAAAAATATTGTCGGCGAAGCATTTGTCGTAGGACTAGTAGCATTTGTAGTTTGGGACACTTTTTGGGCGGAGCAAATGTCACCGGAGCAATTGTCGGCGGAGCAAATGTCGGCGGAGCAATTGTCGCTTCAGGCGGAGCAATTGTCGGCGGAGCAATTGTCGGCGGAGCAAATGTCGGCGGAGCAAGTGTCGCTTCAAGCGGAGCAAATGTCGGCGGAGCAAATGTCGGCGGAGCAATTGTCACGTTTTGCGGAGCAATTGACGGCGGAGCAATTGTCGGCGGAGCAATTGTCGGCGGAGCAATTGTCGTGTTTTGCGGAGCAATTGTCGGCGGAGCAATTGTCGGCGGAGCATCTGTCGGCGGAGCAATTGTCGGCGGAGCAACTGTCGGCGGAGCAACTGTCGGCGGAGCATTTGACGTCGGAGCAAATGTCGCGGAGCAAATGTCGCGGAGCAATTGTCGCGTTTTGCGGAGTAAATGTCGGCGGAGCAATCGTCGGCGGAGCATGTGTCGGGTTACCATAATCCAGCCATGACTGTCTTTCATGTAAAATTGTATTTGTATGAACCATGTTTGTGCTATAATAAAAAAATAAAAATTTGAATTAAATTGAATTTGATGTAGAACAAATATTACGGCTGAAAATATACTGAGAAAACAATTATTCTCAAAATGAACAGGTGACTGAAATAATTTGTAATTTTGGCACCAAGGCATTTGCATTTAATTTGGTAATACCTATTATTGTATGTCGAAAATGGTCTATTCAAATTAAAATTAAAATTTATTCGTAAGTATGGAAGAATTTCAAAGTTTTTTTATTGATGGTAGGGTGCATCCACATGCCCACTCGGCCTCTCCCCCATCCTACACCAGTGCTCATGCCTCGTTCCTCAAAAATGAAACGTTATTTTCAGACTCATCACCCTTCGAGATCATAATGGACTCGTCCGTTCATTGTCTGTGTGTTTGTTACACCATTACTCCACTAAGTTGACGCTGCTCGACATGGATGTGGATCAATTACTAGTTTTTCATGGTGTACAAGCTGATTGCACATACTATGATATTTAATAGAGTGGATAGTGAAAAGGGGGAATATAAATGAAGGTCATTCCTAGCTTATTATTTTTTTCCTCAAGTCAATTAATAAAGTTTCATCTTCGTGATGCTTTGAAAACCACAAAGTATATTATTTTCCCTGTCGCATGCAACCAAGTTCAAGGGTACCTTGCCACAAAACTTACACAAAGTTTGCAATGCAGACTCGAGCTGAATGTACTTCATTCCGAATGAATCAAAAGTACATAAACAATGTAACAGAAAGATGATGAGATTCTAGTAAATAATTATAGATAGAACCCGAATACTATAGATAAATCAACTTATCAAGAGGCACATTAGTAACAATTATATTAATAATGATAATAATAATAACAGCAATAAAAATATAATGATAATGATGATAACAATAACAATAATAAATGGTAGTAATTGTGAACCATCATCAGCATCAGCATTGTTTTTCCTGAGGGCCCTGTAATTAATATAGGCCAGTTGCCAGATACACATTAACACGTAGGTGGAGATTGGCAAAACATCTTGCCAAAGGACATTAGTGCTGCGCTGGGATTCGAACCCTCAAACTTTGGATTGAGGGTCAAGTTAATTAACCATTATACCACGACACCTCCATGATATCAAGCCATACACTGAACCTACTGCCCGAATAAAAATATTAAGTTGACAAGAAATGCCTCAATTCCTTGCGCTCACTTTCGAAAAGGCTATTAACTATTATCATACTGCTGATTATTTATGGCATGTCAACATTGCACTTATATTTGACCCAACACGATAAATATTTTTCTGCACTCATCTTATAAACTTCTAATGATATAGCTGTTTATTTTTACTAAACTTAATCAAATCAAGAATATAGCTGGTTTCAGAAAATATTCCTTTGCTGTTTAAACCTCAGACCATCATTTGCATATTATGTGGTATCTTGTCTACACTTAACGTGTCTTTTCATAATGTAAGGCTCCCACATTCGATATAATTATTCAACCCTAACTAGGAATCCAGTACCGTTGTTGTTGTTGTTGTTGTTGAGATTAATGGCGTTTCCATCGTCATTGGATGATTTTCGCCAAGCAATGTGAGAGGGCGTAGTTACTGGTCCTCTCTTAGTACTTTTGCTGTTGGATCGACGATAGCCTAGTGGCGTTGTGTTTGTGCAATTAACAATGTCAGTAAATTGTTAGTAGTTATTTTCTGTATTGTTATGCCGCTTGTTATTTTTTTTTAAATCACTAGAAAGGAAAGGATGAAGTGGTTGAAAATTAGTTGCGATCAGTTCATTACGTTAGGACGTTAGTTTAAAGCCTCTCTCCGTATAATGAATCAATTTATAAATTCATATAATAAAGCAATTTATACCGAGGATAGTATCACTGTCACTAATAGATAATATAGCGAAACGTAATTAATACTCTATGTTTATAGCTGAGCATCACAGTTCGTTGTACCTTCCACTGCCTTTAAAAAAATCTGCCACCTTTCCTATATATTCCTCGTTTCCTAGTAAATGACCTAGATTCGGATTTTTGGTCTTTAGTGCTCTATACATTCTCCTTCTTTGTCTTTCATATTTTGGGCATGATAATAAAAAGTGCTCAATTGTTTCTATTGTCTGGCATATTTATAGTAATTCAGGTTACATTTACCAAGTCTGAATTGGTGGATTAATAGTTCATCCTTTCGGTTCAAACCTTTGATTTTAAGAACATTATTTACATTTGTATTGATGCTATACAAGTGTCTTCCTTTCTCTGCTTTATCCCAGAGGCTTTGCCACATGGATTTATAGTAAATGTCTGATTCTCTTATGAACTCACTTTTGCTTTGGTTTACTATTATATCTGTGTGTTTTGTTAAAGCTTGTTTTGCCAACAAATCAGCTCGTTCGTTTCCTGCTATAGGCCGCAGTGGGCTGGGACCCATTCAAGGTTTACATCCATCCCCTAGGAATTTATCGCCAATATTTTTCATATATCTCAACTATTATGCTGGATTCTTTCACATTCTTGATGGCTTCTAAAGCTGAGACTGAATCTGTTAAAATCACAACTGCAATTGGATGATATTCATCTATCCATTCAAGTTCCATTAATATAGCTACCAGTTCTGCTCTCATGATGGATATATTAATAATAATAATCTTTTGAAGTCCACTCCAAATTTTATTAAGTTAAACCGAAAATGGAAATTATTTTTGCCCAATTGATCGTGAGCCCGGCAGCCACTGAGCAGCGCCAGATCGACGTTGCTCCATCCCTCATTGTTGAACGCCAAACAAGGTAGCAGCAACTCCCGTCTTTTAACGTCTTTCGATATTGGATGTTTTAAAGCATTTACTTAAGCTTAGTTTTGGAATATAGTAAGCTGCTCCCGTATACCCTTCCTGTTGTTTTGAAGCGTCTGTATAGATTCTTAAACAGTAATTCCATTTTTTCTTAATAACCTCTACAGCATAATTTGTTTGATTCTATTGATGGAGGAAACTTCTTAGAAACAAAATCCTCTATTTCTGTAGATATACATGGCATCTTATAGTGCCAATAAGGTTTAATCGTCATGCATTCAGTGAGTTTTTCAATATTCCCTATTTCCAAGTTCCTCAATCTTTTGACGAAAGGACCTTGGCCCATTTTCCAAGAGTAACATTCATATTTCCAACACGGTAATAAGACTTTTTTGGTAGGATGGTTAATTTTAGCTGCATGTAAATAATAATGTTATTTATCAATAAACATTTTCCTCCTGAGTTGCAATGGCATTTTCCCGCATTCAACTTGTAAAGCTTGTAAAGAAGTTAGATGAACTCCTCCAGTAATAATTATAAGAGCCTGGAATTGTATGGTGTCTAATTTCTTTTTAAGAGAATGACTCGCGCCATCATAAGCTTCACTTCCAAAATCTAACAAAAGCGGATTAAGCCTTTATAAACATAGTGAAGTATTTCCGAGTTATTGCCCCATTTAGTACAAGCAATACACCTCATAAGATTAAGTCTTTTTTTTGCATCTTATTGAAATTTCATTTATATGTTTAATCCACGTCAATCTCGAGTCGAACCATAGTCCAAGGAATTTGTATTCTTTTTCTAATTGAATACTTTTACTATAAAATTATATCTGTAAATCAATATTTTTCTTTTCTTTTCTACCGAATACTACGGCTCTCGATTTTGAGGATGAGAGATGCACCCCATCTATCACACCATTTTTCAATTAAGCCTAGAGCCGCTTGTAACTTTTTTTTTGTACATGTGTCATATTTTTGTGCGAAACCAAATACATATGTCATCAGCATACAATGATGTGTCTACAGTATCCTGAACTTGTCTAAGATCATTGATCATGAAATTAAAAATTAAGGGGCTTATCACGCTCCCTTGGGGAATGCCTATATTACATTCTTTTTGTTCTGATAATAGTTTCCCACTCTGACACGATTCACTCTGTTAGATATGAACGCATAAATCCATTTTTAATCTTACCTGTGAAACCTTGATTATATAATTCGTATTCTATGCCTTGTCTCCATACTCTGTCGTACGCCTTCTCTAGGTCAAGAAATTTTATTTGCCATTCCTTTTTGAATATCTGTTTGTAATTTAATTAATTGGTCAGTTGTACTTCTATTCTTCATAAATCGATTTAAACATTTATGACCAAAGAATTAGCAAAACTTAGCAGATGGTTTGTACAAAAACAACATTTTGGAGGTGACCACTTTTTAATGAGCTTTGATTTACCTTTTGTTTCGAAGAACCTCCCAAATGAGGGACAATTTGAAAGAACGAAAATACAAGTTTATTTGCAAGAAGTTCTTTAAATAATGTTGTTTGGAAACTGTTTAAAATGGAGATAAAGAAACAAATGAAGGACTGCAAAAAGGAATACCAGGAAGCAGACCTGCAAGGTAAGTTTGATATTCTAAACAGCATTATTCTCATCTCCATTGAGGTAACCAAAAAGGTAAGTACCGAGCATAAAGAAGGAATGTACAGAATCGGTCAAAATTAGAAACGCTGCAAAAAATCGTTTCATGTATAAAACTCACCTATATGAGGATTTTCAGATTTATATGGAGAAAAAAAGAATTACACAATTAGCTATCCGAAAAGCAAAAAGGGAATATTGGAGAGATTATTGTCGAAAGTTCAATCGGACGGCTGACATTGGTGCCGTGTTGAAAAAAATCAAAGACATACAAAAAAGTACGAACCAATCAATACCGAATTTGATTATGGAAGCTGGAAAGGTAATTGGTAAAACAGCAACTGAAAAAGCAAATATGTTTTTGAACGTGTTTAACTCTCTAGATTTAGCTAAAGGGAAAGAAGAAATAGTCAAAAGAAAAGAAAGTGAAACAAAACTTTTAGAAATGATAAATAACATGCAAAACCAAGAAGACGAGCGCTGGAGCCGCGATTCGGGCCCAGTTATTTAAGGGACACTGGCGGGTTGATGGGGGGGGGGAGGGTTCACGGTTGAATGGAATAGAAATGGTCACAAGACCCTCATTAGTATGTGTGATATCTTTTCTACATTAAAATGAACATTCATAAGGTAATACCCCAATATTTGAACAAATTATGTAACCCGAACCAGGTATCAAAGAGTGTAGCCTCGGTCCAGCCATTTAGCGGCACTGGTAGGGGAGGGGGGGGGGATGCGGAAGTGAAATGCGAATTACCAAGGGCCACGTGCACGTGGGAAGATTTATACCTGAGTTATGGGAGGGTTTACTATTCTCTCTCTCTCTCTCTCTTCCCCTCTCTCTCCCCCTTTCTCCCCTCTCTCACTCTCTCTCTCTTTCTCTATCTTTGTCGCGATTTAGTGGAGGGGGGGGGGGGGGGTCACAACTTTAACAATTTTCTAATACAGTGTCTCTATCTCAGCATCAACTCGGATGATTGGCCGGTGAAATCCCCATTTTCAATTCATCAATATTAGTTTTCGTACTACTTTCCCTGTAAAATGAAACAGAAATTAACTTAACTCTACATTTATTGTCGCATAATCATGCAGAAATAAAGTTCTCCAATGTTGTTGTTAGTATAAGAAAGTGTATACATGGACTGAAGTTACTGTTGTACAAAACACATTTGGCTCTCCTCTACATAGCATGATGTTGAAGGTTTGAATGGG
>JAVYIG010016040.1:0-32989 GCA_035222895.1 Strongylocentrotus droebachiensis | reverse complement strand
AAACTGTGTTTCACATTTCGGGGGGGGGGGGGATCTACTGTCGAAATAAAAAGTCATTTACCGCATGATTTGCAAAATAGCACAATGATAAGAATAAACAAAAAGCATAATAAAAGAAGAGTGTATTCTTATTATTTGGTATTCATGTCCTAAACGGTTACTGTAATGACCTTATTCACTCAAAATTCATTTTAACTTGAATACCTGAAGCTCAAGCTTTTCTGAATAGGTGGACCATTATTGTCACGATGAAGAATTTAAGAAACCGTTACTTTACTTTATTGTGAATGGTGATCATGGTTGTAGACTTATAATAGTGTTGTTAAGCTTCTAAGGCATAGAGTGCCATTCAGAGAAATAAGCACATGTATGGCTGCAAGTACTGTACAATAGGGAGCAGTCTAATTAACTGACTTCAAAATGCATCATCCGTCCTGAGAGGATCAAGTTATTACGCCGAGAAAATAAGAAAATGAAGGAGAAGAAAGCCCAAACAGCAATTTGGATTATAAAAGCAACGCCAAAAATGGTCAACAGTTTATGAACCGTTTAGGGTTGGGAATAAACGTTATTAACACCCAAAGGTTCTTGTATTGTTAATTGAAACAATTTTGTTTTGCGTACGCGGTTTTTTAAATAAATAATTTAAATGACAAATTGGAAAATGGGACAGAAAATTCGTTTTTTTTTGCTCAGGGCAGGGTGGCTCATTTACGCTGTAAGACCTGTTAAGTAAAGAACGTACGCATGCTATCTTTTGAAATTATTTGTTTTCGTACGTATGGTAATTGATGTGTATGAAAATTGGACGAGGGAGAGAGATTTTATTCTCTTTGCTCTCGGCAAAGTGATTAATTCAATAAGATCTGTTAGTTAAAAAATAAAGAAATATACGACTCTGTTGTCTTTTTAAATTACAAGTATTTAGTTTTCGCACATGTGATATTTGATGTAAGCTAAATAACAATTGGACAAAGAGCAGAAAGTTTGATATTTTTCTTTAGGCAGTGTGGCTAATTTAACTGCATGTTAGCTAATTAAAAGAAAGTAATTTTAAAAAGGTTCCTATATTTTATAGAGGGTCGTTTATACTTTTAAATTCAATAATTTGTCAGTTCAGTCGTTGACCCCGATGTAAACGGTTAAACATACAAACATGTAGATGGTAGACTATTTCAAGTAAAGAAAAACATAAATGGAGAGAGAGAGAGAGAGAGAGAGAGAGAGAGAGAGAGAGAGGGAGAGAGAGGGGGGGGGGGGAAGGGGGGGGGGTTGCGATCAGAAAAGCACAAACGAGAAGTATTTTGTTCTTTTAATCAAAAAGAATATAAAGATAAAGAAAAAAGGATAAAGTTAGATTAAGGACTTGGTGAAAAAAGAAGCAGCCACAGCAAAAGAAGAAGAAGAAGATGAAGAAGAAGAAGAAGAAGTAGAAGAAGAAGAAGGAAGAAGAAGAAGAAGAAGAAGAAGAAGAAGAAGAAGAAAAAGGAGAATAAGAAGAAGAAGAAGAATATATAGAAGAAGAAGAAGAAGAAGAAGAATAGAAGGAGAAAAAGAAAAAGTAGATGAAGAAAATAAAGAAGAAGGAGGAAGAGGAGAAGAAGAAGAAGAAGAAGAAGCAGAAGAAGAAGAAGAAGAAGAAGAAAAGGAAGAAGAAGAAGAAGAAGAAGAAGAAGCAGAAGAAGTAGCAGAAGAGAAGAAGAAGAAGAAGAAGAAGAAGAAAAAGAAAAAGAAAAAGAAGAAGAAAAAGAAGAAGAAGAAGAAGAAGAAGAAGAAGAAGAAACAGAAGAAGAGGAAGAAGAAGAAGAAGAAGAAGAAGAAGAAGGAGAACAAGAAAAAGTAGATGAAGAAAATGAAAAAGAAGGAGGAAGAGGAGGAAGAGAAAAAGGAGAAGAAGAAGGAAAAGATGAAGAAGAAGAAAAAAAGAAAAGAAAAAGAAGAAGTAGAAGAAGAAGAGAAAATATTAATAGGCGAACAAAAATGGCAACAGTCGTAGCATATCATTCTATGATATTCGAAATAATACAAGATTAAAGTACGTTTTGAAAGTAATTTATTTGCAACAAATATGCCAAGTAAAATGAAAACGAATGTGAATAAAAAGAAATCAAGAAAATGGATATTACGTGTGATGACGAAGGCGAGCGAACCGAAGTGATAAGTGAAAGAGCGCCATCTTTTGGCAAACTTGTTAACATTTTATTTTTTCTTTCCTCTTTTTTTGTTATGTCTATCTTTTTGTGGAAGCAGGTCAAAGTTCTCAACCAGGCACAAAGATCTATGTAAAAAGAATATCTCTCAGAAATAACAAGTATTTATAAATTCGAAACCAAAAAGAATATATTGTAAGCATCAAGCACTCACCATTATCTGAGAAAATATAAACTTTTCGTCAACTTGATGCCATTGAAATTAACACAGCTCAGTGGATTACGAAAATATATATTTTTGAGTCAACCGTTAGAATATTGGTCTAGCGCCATCTATAGACCAAAGTCACTCTCGACTGTTGTCAGTAGTCGTAAATTTCTCCAAAAGTTCCCTATTCAAAATGTTCGGTCTTCTTTGTGTTCTTGCTCTCATCTCTTTCTACCAGTTTCCTTTTGTTAATATTATTTTGTTTAATAAAAGTGTATGTGAAGTGTACAATGGATACATTGATAACACTAAATGTGCATGATACAAGTAAACTTGTTTTTTTAATTACATTTATGTCGTTTCGTGAACAAATGCTAGTACCTAAGTTGGATAGGATTTCATTCAACCGCAAAGCTACTGTTTAATCGATCAAAAAACCGCTATATGTCGTGCGGCGTATCTGCTGGTGGATCCATTGTTTGTAAAACAAATCAAACTTAATATCAAAGAACATAATCCCATCTACCCTCATAATAATATAACCACATATGGCTGGCCATTTAAGTTTATTAATCTTCAAGAACGGAACAAGGCTTGAGATTCCGTGTAAGTGTGAATATGAGAGTTTTCTAGCTGGAATCGAGGTTTTTTTAGCGCACTTGTTAATTCTGCTGGTAGGCTAGGCCCCCGTGCCGAGCTAGCAGCGATGCGGGTTGGACATTGTGTAACCTTGAGTCGGCTTCGCTTCATCTGTTTTTTCGATTGTAACTTGATTTTCCCGGTAATCTGATGATGGTTATTTGTATTGACCACCGAGGATAATAAACAATGAAAAGTTACATCACGGGGGCAATCTAAGTTCATACCATCGTTTTTTTCTCTTCTTCTTCTTCTGGAGGCATATCCTTTGCGGTCAAATAAAAGCGAATATTTACATGACTTCGTCTACAAGTATCTGATAAAAATTTAAAAAAACATATCGCTCAGATATATATCAAAAGGAATAACTATTTTCACTTAAAAGGGCATAATTATTAGGAAACCTATCTTTCATTACAATAGAAAGAATGCAAATTGCATACATTACGTGTTGTTATATAGGTACGACAGGCCAAAACTGTTTGTCCTACCTATCAACATGTTATATACGCAATGTGAATCCTATTGAAATACAATAAAACAGATGAATGAAATATAGGTCGTCGCTATAGGTAAATGAGTATAAATTTGAATGTTAAAATGTTCTTTTTTCAACCCGTACTTCTTCTTTACAACAGTCAAAATTGTAATACACCTGTAAAACGAAATATACCGTACACCTGCCATTGTAAGGTGTCTCTTTCATTTTTGTTCAAAGCAAATTCCCAGGGTGTCGATGCTCGTACATTTCAATCGATAACTGTGTGAAATGTGCATAATGTTTGACGGTTCAACAATGGGGAAGAGGAACAACATGAATTCCTCAAATGTTTGCGGAGAGTGGTCATACCAAGGTAGTTTAGTTTCGTTTCGAAAATCGACATGGCATTAGCGGTGGTTTGGAATGCGGTCATTGCCATCATGAATGTACGTATTGGAGGCCTATACCATCTTTGTAGGTCCATGCATATAGTCTAGATTCAGACAGTTTCCAGAATATACAAAATGTTCATTTGAAAAACACCATTTCAAGCAATTGTTTTAGATAGGAACATTCTTGATATATATTAAGATAAATTCCTAATTTAGACGTGCAATGGAAAGGATATGGACTGTCCTAGTAAAAGGCATTCAAATTGAATGGATGTTTCTACGGTTGCAGTCTGAGCATGAGCAGATAAAGGTCATTGCAGAACAAATTTTGAAATACACGGAGACGAGATACGTGCTCATAAAAGTTGTGGGCAGAATGCAGGTTGTAAATATTATCCGTTGCTATGTCAGGCAACATTTGGGCAAGCTGTAGCGTCGACACTCGCAACTTCAATAGTCGGGCATGGAAACATTTTTCAGAAAAAAGAAGAAGACATTTTTCTCTTTATTAAAATGATAACCTCGAAATCCTTCTGGGTATAGAGGGTTCCCGCAAGCAGCCCTATTGGAGAACAAAACGATAGAAAACCTTCGCACTAGACCATGAAAACATTAACTTTTCATCGTCTGATGCACAGGTTTTTATTCTTTGTTCTCCAATATGGCTGCTTGTGGGAGCCCTTTATTGATGCTAAAAAATAACCCATAACGGATGAATGTTACAGTCGTTGGGGGGGGGGGGGGGAGGGGAGGGGGGGGGGGGGAAGACATCCGCAAAATTGGATACCTTGCCAATAATAGTCCCTCCTGACGAAACACAAGTTTGACCAATTCTGACCCGACATGGCAACAACTATTATATGCGACGTGCAGTAGTAACAATGCATAATTAACCGCTGGTAACCCTTTTGCATTTCTGGGAAGGACCAAAGATATTTTTTGGTTCACTGAATTCTCGCTGATATTCAGCTAAGTGTCGATAGACTTAGATTATGCAGCTTCGAAGAAAGAAAAATAAATTGCCAGAGTATACAATAAATTCATGTGCGTTATTTTTAGTGAGCAACATTTGAATATTTTCCTGAACGTCCCCTTTTCTTTATTATTAATTTTCTTAATTGTAATCGTTTAAAAAAACTAAGCGTTAATGACTTATATCAGGAACAGCAAAACCTCATAAGAATATTTATTGTATACATTCAAGAAATGCAAATGCATGTCCTACTGTTCTAAAGTTAATTTCCAAAGAGTCTTTATTTTCTCAGTTAAATATTCATAGCTTAGAATCCCTCAGATGATCTTGATTTACAAGCTATTCGTCCTCAAAACCATCCAATCTACGTTTCCAAGGCAATAGAGTATCTGATATCGGCGTTGATTTCATTCATAAATTCACACCCGCAATCTCCCACTTAATCTCAGCTTGGCGCGTGTCTTACAGTTCGTCGTTGAATACATCCATTCATATTGTTGCCCCTTCCGTATTTTCGATCTCATACATGAATTATAATCCATCCCCGCCCCCTTTCGAAACAAAACCCCTCCCCCTCCAGGCTAGACTCGATGTGACGTCACACGCGAGTCACCCACGCGACCGACACGCGGAAATAGTTCCGGCCACGTGTAACTGACATCCATCACCTGTATGCAAATGAGCTACGCGGAAAAGACAACCCCAAAGTCTATAACCTCTGCATCATCACAACATCAGAATTGTGACAGGGTGTTCTAGGCTACTATTTTTTTATTGAGCACCGAGACTTTATTGAAAATCAGCGCTTAATCCGTCTGACTTTTCGCAAATCTATTGATTTCGTCACAGTGCAGATTCGAAGGGTGTCTTAAAAGCAACTACGGAGAGAAGGAAGCATTTTAGGCTTTCGATAATGGCTGCTAAAAGGAAAAAGCGATGATAGCTTATGAAACAGACGATAACATTGCCCCCTCATCAGTTTTCAATCATGATTGATTTAGTTCTACCAAGATATTCTTGGTAACGATCACTTATAAAACTATAAATACGCCGGACAGTTTTCACTTCTTGAAGCCGTATCCGGGAAATAAGAAGTAGTTGGATTGTCTTAAAAATGTCTTCATAATTTACTTTCACAATTACGATATCATCCTTATCAAGTTTAGAAATAATCAAACTTGTAACACAAGAGTAATTAATCCATCCGCTGATCTTATATGAAACAAGGAAGACAACGTAGTAAATTTTTTTTCTAGAATTAAAAAAATGTATTTGGGTCCTCTTTTTTAGCACGGTCTCGACTTGTAAGTGAAGTGGAATTCGAAAGACTTCACTACTCTATTCGTATGAGTATATTATCTATACATAATCATAATACAATCTGTTTAAACAGCCATCCATACCAAACATATGACTACCCCATTTAACGTTCATATTTCGCTCATTTGTCATATTAATACACTAACAAAGAGAATCGTCGATTACATGGAAATTGAAAGTAGCACATACTCTGGGCTCGGTTGTTTCGATTTATAAAGCTCGCCTTTGAAATTGAAGTTGGTTTCGAGTTGTATTTGTGTGAATTAAATGAAATCTACAATGGTACGTTTTTGTTATTTTTCATTTTGAGGCGAAAGTAATAAATCACCGATGCATCTAAATGATTTCCTCTTTGTAATTAATCATCTAGAACTGATGATTTGATAAAGGGTGTGGTTATTATGAGATGGCCATGATTAATGATAAAATACATTTTAGTGGAAATAAAGTAAACGATATACCGTGTGAAGAAGAAAAAAAGATTATTGCTGCTGATACTACTACTACTATACTACAACAACAACAACTACTACTACTACTACTACTACTACTACTACTACTACTACTACTACTACTACTACTACTACCACTACCACTACTACTACTTGTACTACTACTACTACTACTACTACTACTTCTTTTTCTAGTACTACTAATATTGCTGCTACTACTACTACTACTACTACTACTACTATTACTAGTTCTTCTACTACTACTATCATCTCTAGTACTACTATTCCTACTCTTCTACTACTACTACTACTAATACTACTACTACTACTACTACTACTACTACTACTACTACTACTACTACTACTACTACTAATAATAATAATGAAAAAATGATAATAATAACAATACAAATACTTCTATTAGCACTACTACTATAATAAGTGTTTTAATTGCTATTTTTACACCCTGATTTTGTCTTTGTCAATTAGGTCTTGTACTAAACCACTAATTGTTCTAACGCCCTTGGTTTGTGTATATATTCTGTTGATGAAGATATTTTGTATCTAGCTGTTCTAAGGAGGAAATATAGAGCAGCTCGCTAACGATTTCAGTTTCGATGCAACTCATTTATTTCCACTCTCTCCTTTTCAATGACAGTCAAACACATAATATTTATCCGAAAGTCGGTCATAGGCTACGATACTCTATCGATCGATTGCAAAATTAGACCACGTTCGATCTCTTTCTGTATCGGTATAATTAATTAATAACTAACATGCCAGAAATTGAATTACTACTGGTAACCGTCTCGAGATAACATCTTTGTTTTGCAAACACAAAATGATCATGATAGCGTATATCATGTTACAAGCGTTTCTTATTCTTCGTTTCAATGGCTTGGTATCGGAACACGATAAGGTTTTTATATTTGTGTATGGGCCTGGGTAAACTTGGATAATAATTAACGGCTTCATGAATAAGTGATGATTGCAATACGGCTTCAATTCGAAGCTTAATGATGTATCTGGCTAATCCCTCGTAGCGGAAATAATCGCGAAAACCTTGGCATAGTATTTAAGATTGTATTGTGGACTTACGTCGTGTATTTACAACGAGGTGTTTGAAAGCGTCTCCCCTCCCTCTTTCTTTGTCGATTTGTAACCATTATTTTTCCCCATCCATGTTATCTCGAGTTCGCAAGACTTCACATGTTCATTGAATTACTGTATTTTCATTTTCATATCCTTTAGTGTTTTTTGTTGAGTTATATAAAGAAATGAAAACAAAATGATAATAATGTTATCGCCCATATTCCAAGCGATGTCTTTTTTTCGCATCCGTCAACGGTAATTTACCACCTACATCTCTCCTCCCCTCCCCCCTCATTCTCTCCCCTCTCTCTATCTCTCTTTATTTCTATCTCACTCTCTCTCTCTCCCTCTGTCTGTCCCTCTCCCTCTCTCTCTCTCTCTCTCTCTCCCACCCCCTCCACTCTCTCCAACTATTTTCTTAATTTCTCTCACTTTCCCTCTACCCCTCTTCCCCTCTGTCTTCGTTTCTATCTGTATTTATGTTTCTCTACCCCTCTCCCCCCTCACTACTCCCTATCTCTCTCTTTCATCTTCAACTTCTTCTTTTTTTTATTTTTGTCTTCCTTTTTTTCCCCAATATTTATTTTGCATTGATTCCAAACAATACAAATTAATCTTAGAAATAAAATACAGTTGTTTCTCCTTCTTCCCTCTCCCCTTCCCCCTCTCTCCCCCCCTCCCCCCACCATGTCCAAGTAATGTTAGCGAGCACAAAGAACCAAAATCGACATACGGCGAATGTGCCCAAGCATGCACACAGTGAATTGCCACAAAAGGAAATGTTTCGCTGGTTACATACGCCACAATAATGTCCCTCGCATACTTCCTCCTTGAGAGCGTCGATTTATTCAGGGAAAGCGGAGAGAGAGGATGACTAACAAAGAGGCACCTTTTTGCAAGAACAATTACAAGTGTACATGTACTGGTAGTAGATAGAGCAGTGAAGAGAAAGGGAGGGGTTGTTTGGGATAAAGAAATTTCATTTATTTAATGTACAGATGAGTGCCCCCGCCCATTTCATCTTGCACTCGAGATGATTGTAAACGGCAATCCTCTGTTTTACTGGTTATCGAACAATTTTGAATAGTCATGATGCGGATACCATCAATTTTATGAAAACACATTTTGAAAATAATCAAATACCATCAACTATATCACCCAATACCCCCATTCTGGTCAATGGAAATCCTTTGTCTATGAATTAATGAGAAGACACACACAAATATGCCCACCGTGATTGCTATTAAAGGAGGTTACCTTCTGAAATCTGAATGATATTGTTTGAGCCATGATTTTCTTCTCTTTTTGTTTGAGGGGGAGGGGTGAGTATACAACCTGGGACATCCCAGTCGACCAATAGCCCAAAAGACCGACAGCCCACGAGACCGAAAGCCAACGAGACCTACAGCTCGTGGACTGTCAGTCTTGTAGGCCTTCTGACAACTTACTTTGAAGAGGTTCGCGAGACCGACATCGTCGATCTCGTGAGCTGTCAGTCTGGTTGGTTATATCCCTTCCACCCGCCCAATCAAATTATGTCGACCTCCCCAAATCATTTCTGATTCCCACGACTTTTTTTGTTTCCTTTCCTTTCTTTTACTTTACTTTTCTTTTCTTTTCGTAGAAAACCTTAAATCAAAATACCATTTATAATTTTCTATTAACCCACTCTTGATTTAAAAGGGAGAAAAAAAAGGCTTACTACTTTTAATCTATACCCACGCAGACTATCCCCAGATGCTGATCGAGTTAATCGAAATCCCCAAATCCGATTATTCAACTGAATAAAAGTTGCAACGATTCTGAAATCGGATTAAAATACTAATTAATCTACAATAAATCCACATCGCTGTATTGCGTATTTTGTGATGTGAATGACATAGAACTATAAAGTCGTTAAAATACTGCAAAAACGAACACTCGTCTAACAATTAATGCACGTTCCAATATAAGACAGTATAGTCCTATCTATTATACATGACACTGGTGAAGAAAAAAAAAACCCTCTTACAACTTAATAACTAAGTGGGCGAAATGCGATTACTTAAAGAGAGTTGATAAAAGCACCCCTCCCCCAACAAAAACAGTTCAAAGAAAAGAAGACAGATGCTCTTAATCCCTTTTCTTTTAACCTCTCATGCCTTATGTATTACGTTTCATTTCAAGAAGTGATCTCTCTCCTCTTTGAGTTAATGTCGAATCTCGTTTTCTGACCCATTTTTATAGTCCATATTGTTTTCTTTTCGTGATTGATGGAATTACTGAAAGAAAGTTGTTTTGAATTAACTCTATTTTCCCCTCGATTAGATAACCATGTCTGCAGGCCTATACTATCATTATTATCCTCATCATAATCATCATCATCATCTTCATCATCAACACCATCATCGTCATCATCGTCGTTATAATCATCATCACCATAATCATCATCATTAGAATCAGCGTCATCATCATTATCAACATTATCATCACCATTTTCATCATCATCACCACCAGGACCAGCATCACCGTCGTCATCATCATCGACATCATTTTGGAGAAGGCGCGATGGCTCAGTGGTGGAGCAGTGGTCTCGTATTAAAGCGGTAGGTCCCGGGTTCGAATCCAAGTCGAACCATGAGTGCCCTTTGGTAAGGCATTAATCTTCATTAGCAAGTCCCTCGGAGAGGACTTAAAGCCGTCGATCCCCTGGTTGCTTACATACAAGCAGGTAAAACAAACAAATAAACATCACCATTGGCGTCATCCTTGTAGTTGTTACCTTCGCCGACATCATTTGCCGTCGCCATGCCATTAGCATCAACAGGGGTTGCATTCTTACACCATCATCTTAAATACCGGCATCAACGTCGCCATCATCATCATCATCACCATCATCAGCATCATCATCACCACCATCACCATCATCACCATTACCATCTTTATCGTGATTATCCTTGAGTGATTTCATCTTTATTTAGTACTAAATCCTTATAAATAGACTCATTATTAATACCATCACCATCGTCAGTCAAGTTCATCATCGTGACCTACATGTTTCCAAGAGTGGTTTGACAACGTACCCATTCTCTTCCCCCATCTTCTTTCGTCTTATTACGTCGAGAGTTTTAACGCTACAATGACGTCATTCCGCCAAACAATGCGCCATGTACGCACATGAGCTGATCAGAAATTGACATTTGAAAGTGTTACAAATACCGCTATAAATACCGTACAAAAAACATGCATGTATCCTTAACTTGTTCTCCAACGTGATAATCGGTCTTGTATTTAACTACCCAACGCCACGATTTATAACCTGGGCATAAAGCCAGGCTTAACTAGCATCTTTTATGCAGTGCATCGGGGAGGAGGAGGAATTTAATATTAAGAAAGAGGCGCGCATGTTTCGAGTGAGAAGCCGTCATGAATTCAAATTATAGTCATTCGCATCGCCCTAAACCTACGCATTCGTGACATTTATGTTCAGTAGTAGTGTACATTTAAGTAGTGTTCTGCCTTAGCCGGCATCATGATGGCATAAATCTCTTTAGTATGGAAAACAACGCACGCCTTGTCAAGATACGACTAAGTTGCGAAGCTCCGGAGTAATACGTTTAATCAATTTAATTGAATTGAATTCTGAATAACATCAATTTCCTTCTCAGAAGTTGTTCATGGTTTAAGAAAAGGTGTACATTAACGAATGCGACGGAAATGATTAAAAAACAAGAGAAAATAAATTAGTTCAGACAGTTACCTTTTATGGGGGGTGTGCTATGTTTTCATCTAAGGTAGATCGCTTAGCCATAGGCGTACGAGGCGGTGTGGGGCAGGGGGTGTAGCCTCTAGAATTTTGGAGTTTGAGTTATATGAATATTTTGGCAATCATCATATTTTGGTAGCTATGTGATCTAGTCGTAGAGTTTTTTTTATTATCTCATTTAGTACATTTTATGATAAAATTACATTTTCATTTATTGATTTAAGGGTAAGAAACATCAGCCCCTGGAGAAATTTTGCCCGGATGACTATAATTTTGTTACAGTATCATTATTCTTAATTTACCGGACATGTGTACAGTACGTGTATCCGAGAAACAGAATTCGGAAAAAGAATAAATTTGAAATTTTATTTAAATTGGTTTCTTTATTTTTTTCAAACGTGCCTTTCTTTCTCTATGCACGAATGTGAATGTGATGCACATTTTCTATGTACACTGAATACTTTTAGTTCAGTTTCTAAGAAGAAAATGTTTAGAGATAGGTCTAAGTCAAAGAAACTATGTTAATAATATATGTGTACTGAAAAGTTAATGGTGAAGTGAAAAACAGGAAGCTGAGTAGCATTTGAATGAATATTAATGTCAACACTCGAAATAATGGGGCGCCAAGGATTTACTTAAAAATCTAAGTGCTACTCTATTTCAGTAGCCATGACGTCCCCAAGTTAATAACGTTAATGATTTATAATCATTTCGGCTAAAAATGGAACCGAATCTCTGTCTTAAATTTGGTTTGATGTAAAATCTCAGGCGAATAGTTGAAACTCAAGGCGAAGGGGAAGAGAATAAATTCGCTTTTTGGGCCGTCTTTTGTGGGGGACGCCTTTTACTCATGTTTCGTGGAAAATGAGATGTTCAGCAAATATTTACCCGCCATTCTAATCATGATGGTGGAGATATATGGCGGGAAAAGCGATGGCGTATGGTAGTGTTGAATCGCAAATAGAGAACTGCATGTTAGAAATTTGCACTCGAAAGAAAGTGGAACGGAGGTTGTAAGAGATTGAATGCTAGCTTCCACCCCTTTCATATTATTTGCCATTGTTTGTTTTCATCGCTAGTGTTGCTAAGAATTACTATTACGATACTTAACCATCACAGTAAAGTGTTACTTCGCAACTGCGAATATTTCATACTTACGAATCTTTTTTTCATATTTAGTTCATTATCATAAATTATTAAGTGACTTAATCGCTATTGATGTGACGATAAATATATGGGGTTCCATGCAGAATATGCCATTTCAAAGATCCTCCACATAATAAACTATTATGAGCCCAAATATGAATTACCTTAAGAACACAATTTTTGTACAACATGAAGTGCAAAATGGCGCTACGAGCGTACAAGGGCAACATATGCCCCCTGTTCAAAAAGGTCCTTTTTTGTGGGCACTGGAAAGTGTAACTTTTGATACGATTTCTTTAAAAGGTTAAACAAATTATTTAATACAGGAAATATATGCAATAAATGTATCTCTTTGGTTGCCTTGTTAGGCATGCAAGGCAGTTTGGTTGCCCCGAAGCAAAAATACTGTTGCCTCTGGAAACGGTACTTGTTTACCTGTTTAGGCGATTTTTTTCATTTCTGTGCAAGACTTGTAAAATACATGATCTGTGATAATATTCCATAATAAATGTATTTTGTTCTTTTAATGTATTAGTGTAATTGGCATTTGTCAATCAAAAGGACCTGTAAACGTCGTGAAAAATTGTTTTATTGGTAAAATAGATAATTTACATTGAACGTTTAAGATGCACGATACGCACATGAATATTGGATTATAATTGCATTCTTAATTCAAACAGTCAATATCAAATGGTCTTAACGATATAAAAAAAATTCTCGTAACCAATCTTCAATTACCAATTAAATCGGAAAATACAAGAAAAATGCAGAAGTCACGTTTAGAGAGACACATTGTGTATACAATTCTTACAAGACAAGATATAAAAATATATGAAATGGTAATCATGGAAGAAGAAAATCGGATTAACAAAACCTTTATGAGCTTCGAAAGAAAAGGGAAACGATTGCATTGCGAATCAAATTGGATTCTATAGCGCGTTGGAGAAAGCGTATGTGTGTGTTTAAACGAAGCTTTCGCCAAATATTTGCATACTCGTATCCGTGTCGCGGTCTTGCGTTGTTCGAGAGATCGATCAGCCTGGGAAAAGCGTTTTTTTGTTTGTTTCAAAATCAAGCGCTGTATTATACTCTTACCTGCTACTGCGGGGATATATTATAGGGTGAGAAAACTGGGAAGTTGAGCCGTGATTCATATAATTGTCGTCAGCCGGTCTTATTGTATCATGTGTATAATATTAATATATCATCGTCTGCCGAGAGTCGAAGGAGTGATAACTCATTTTTTCCACATCATTTGAAGCGAACCTCTTTCTATTCTTTCTCTTTGCAGACAATAGATGACACGCTTTTTGAGATACTGAATACGAGGTAAACTAGATGTTGTACTGATAATGTAACAGCACCTAAACGTGGTTGCAAATCGAGCTATTTGAATGAAGAGATAAAAGCACCATCTAAAAAAAGGACTATTACTGAATCCTTAACAATGTCATGTAATATCAGTCTTAAGCAAATATTTTATATCAAATATGTTATTGATACAATATTCTTTTACCTTTTTATTTTTTTAAATATATATTTATATTCGGAATAATAAATTCCAATCGGCCTTTTTTTCCAGATAGGCCTCCTTGATAAATAATGGGCGGACACCCCATCAAATGGATTGGCAGTATATATAGGCAGAATGCGAACCCCTACATGTATTTTTTCATGGGGCGCCATAGAGGGGGGGGGGGGGGCGTACAGCGACTTCATCCTATGATAGGGTTGCTCCCCAGGGAGTGAAAAATGTACATACCTTGTGTTGCGGGTAAGCCTGAATCCGATGACCGCGTAATACGTGCTACCCCTAGAAACAAATAGTTTTATGCGCATTATGAATGTGAACTATTATTATTATAGAGTCATCATTTCAGCTCTATTTTATACCATCTTATCTCTGTTCTTCAGCATTCTATTTTTTGTAGCCATTATGTCATCGTTATTACCATGTCAGTGCGATAAGAGAAAATAAAAAGGCATTTTCAAATTTTGTCCATACACTTGAAGAACTTTTAATTTAATTCAATGTTCAATTGTCACATTATTATATAGGCGCTGCACAAAATGGGTTCGAGAAAATGTCTCATTATGACGAAGACAATCGACAATTGCAATGGAATGTGACTAATGTGATTAGAAAAAATAAAGCTCTGCTACTCAAACGTATACAAACTTGAAATTGAGTGACTCATGTGTGAATGTTAATTTCTAATGTAAACAATGGACACTCACTGCCGCAGCTGAATAAAATGAAGATATTTTAAGATTTTACGTCATTACTGTGTCATTACGCGCGCGAACGAGCGCCGGGGCGAGCGAGCGCTCCGCACAATCATTAATGTGGCGTGAGCTGGCCTTGCACGCTGAGTGAGTGCAGTGAGTTGTCATTAACATTCATGCACCGAAGGTGAATGTGATTTCTTTTGTCATCGTTTACACGATGATGAAGTCATCCTCATATACGGATGGCTTTGAGTCATCATTGCTGATGGCGAATGGGTGGATGGGGGAGGGGGGTGGGGGGAGCATAACTGTCCGGTGCCCCTTTTAAAACACAACCTGGTTTTCCGTGAATTTGTGAAGGCGCAATAGCCCAGTGGTAGAGCAGTGCAGCCTCCAAGTGGAAACCAAGCCGATGCACTATAGTGCCTTTTGGAGAGAACTTAAAGCCGTCATTCCCCCTTTTTGCTTATTTACAAGCATTTACATTCTTTCTCAGCTGTCATGTACAAGAAACCACCACCATCATCATCATCATCAGTTGGTAGAGCAGTGGTTTCGTAATCCGGTGACCAGGGTTCGAAACCAAGGCGATGCGCTAGTGCCCTTTGGTAAGGCATTAATCCTCATTACCAGGTCTCTCGGAGAGGACCTAAAGCCGCCGGCCGTCTGGTTGCCTACTAACAAGCATTTATGCTTCAGCAGTCAAGTAAAATGACCACCACTAAAAACAATGTACTCCCATTCATGTTTATATTCCAACATGACAGGCATCACAACAATGTAGACATTTCTTGTTTCGCTTGTATAAGAGTGACGGAATTGCACCCCCCCCCCTCTTTTGACAGACTCCTGGACCCTCCCCTGATGATGACGGGCTGATGATGAGGAGGAGATACCCCGAGATGTCTGGCTAAGGTGCTTCATCCTGGATGACTCATTGTGATTGAGAATGGTAATGGGATTCCCTAGCAACGGGAGAACATCAGCAACTCTTTGTTTGTCTCCGATGCTCTTTCTCTCACTTACTGATTCTCTCTCTCTCTCTCTCTCTCTCTCTCTTTATCTCTCTCTCTCTTTCTCCCCCTTTCACTTTTTTCTTTCTTTTCCCCCTCTCTCTGTTTTTCAGAATCTCTAACGAGAGAGCCACCCCTCTCTCCCCAATAACTCTTTCTATATTCTCTCTCTCTCTCTCTCTCTCTCTCTCTCTCTCTCTCTCTCTCTCGTCTCGTACACTTTCTCTTAAATGATCTGAAATGCAAGCGCAGAGAATGCGTATATTGTACAAATTAAATTACGTATCATTATTGTATGAAATGAATTAAATGCATTAATTTGACATCCATATTCATTTATTTGACCTTTCTTATATTGTAAAAGTGGAATGAATAAACTCGCTTTTCAGTGCAAAATAAACATATTGAATATCCTCCGTTTGTTATTATGGTTATCATTTTATTTATCACCACGACATCCATTGTTGGAATATTATGGATGATATGCGAATTGACAAAGTTAAATTGATAAACATTCAAGGTCACAACGAAAAGCTGAAACATCTTGAATTTACAAATGAAAATGAAAGATATAAAATACATGCCAATAGAATGATGTGAAGTACATGTATTAACAAAAAAACAATATTCAGATTCTCAGTCCTGAAAGTGATATGATAAAAGGATTAAAAAGAAGAAGGAGTAGAAGAAGAAGAAGAAGAAGAAGAAGAAGAAGAAGAAGAAGAAAAACAGATAGGAGGAAGGAAAAAGAAAAAAAGAGGGAAACATGGTAGAGAGTGAAATTAAAAACAAAAAATATATATATATAAATATAATATTATGGAGCAATCAATATCTCACATCTTCTTGGAAGCTCTTGACAGAGGATGTTAATTTCAATGTTTGCAATATACGCCGAGGAATGCCACTCCTCTCTCTTGAAGAGATCTTGTTAAGACGAGAGGAGAATAAAATCAAGAGCCTGCCATTGTTTGCCGATAGTCTGATCACCTTTTCGTCGTGTAAACGTAATTTGTCTGTGAGTCTATTTAGCGCGTGTTTGCATACTATGTCTTGTGCTAAAAGTGTTTCAAGTGTTTCACCGCTATGGTGTGATATCTGTGTGGGTGTGCAGTGCCTATTTGACTGTGCAATTGGAATTGTAGAAAGGTAAAGATTGGCAGCGGCGGATTTTCAGGGGGGGGGGGGATACAACCGGCCCGTGCCCTTTGAAAATCTACTTTAGAACCCAAAACTCAATGCGAAAATACACGCACACAGAGTTTCCATTGCAAGCTAGGGACTATACGACTCGACCACCTCCCCTGATTAAACTAAAGAACCAGACTAGCCGTAAATAGTCAAATTATTTTGACTAAACACAAAAATAATACCACCAACAACGTCAACGGAACAACGCAAGTACACTCAACATTGTTTTCCCCCTATCCGATTTTGGGCCCCTTTCAAATAATTAGGCCCCACAGCTTCAGGTACCTACAAATGTGAAAGTTTTTTCCCCGTGTCATAGATTTTTAAGTAATCTGTACATGTAAAGTAACGTGGTGACCTAAACTGCCGTGCTATAAGAGAGAAAATGGCGCTTCTAGAATGTGAAAAAATAGATCGAAAATGAAAGGTATAGGCCTACTCCCGACACCATTAAACAAACACAGAACAAAACAAAAAAAACTGAAATTATATATATCCGATCCTTTGATATTTCTACTCTGTTTCCTCTATCTGGTCAGCAGAGATTTTTTTTCTAATAATTAATACTTCTTAATAAAAAATTAAAAAACAGCTAGACGCGCTCGGCCATATTGTCCAGTGGCATGCACGCTGGATAACAAAACTAACCGCAAAGCAATATTGAATCCTTTTCATTCATTACTTTTGTTTTCTTCACAGTAATACGAAATGAAAATAATTCTACAGCCCCCTCTTAACCTCGGCAATGAGAATAAATCACTTAATATCATCTAAGTAAACAAAAACCCGGACCCTGTCTGGGTTTCAAGCTTCGGCAACCAACCGGGATGGCGTGGGGATGGAGGAGCAGGAGGAAAAGACTGGTATCCAGTAAATGCTGGTAGGTGGGATGGAGAGAGAGAGATGGAGAGAGAGAGAGAGAGAGAGAGAGAGAGAGAGAGAGAGAGAGAGAGAGAGAGATGGAGGGTTGATAGAAAAGGGAAAAGATACGACTGAAGACAGGGAAAGCAAAAAAAATGATCGGAAGAGAAAGACTAGAATAGGACAATAAACAGGTTTAAACAAAAGAACGCAAAGGATTGAGAGAGAAATCGATGTTCAGCGGATACAAAAATGATTGAGGAAACTACATAGAAGATCAAATTGAAAGACATATCAATAAACAACAAAATTTGATTTTAAAAAAGAGGTAAAAATATCAGTCAATAAAAATGAAAATTGGAAATCATACAAACGATGGTAAATAATACAGGTCGAAACGCATATAGAAATTGCATGAAGAGGGAGATTTTATAGAAATAGGAAAACACAGATAAAGAAAAGATATACATGATACGTATATGTAAATAAGAAAAACATTGGTATGATAAATTGAGAAATATAGCAAGAGAAAGAGACAGAGAGAGAGAGAGAGAGAGCAAGGAGAAGTGGGTGTGCGTGTGTGTGAGAGAGTAGGGTGGGTGCGCGTGCTTGCTTGCTTGCTTGCGTGAAAGAAAAAATAGAGAGGGGTAGAGACGAGGAGAAAAAAAATGTCGCTTTGTCTGATACAACAAACGAATCAGCTGTCTAGGTATTGTTTGAATTAAGGTTGATAGTTTCGGAGAGCGTTCAAGTTCAGTTTAATTGCTAGGGACACAGCGGTGGCTTTCTTCGGGTCATTGTATGACGACGCAAGGTCACGCAAGACCAATACGAAGGCCTGTCATATACTAACACACCTCATAATATGATTACCATTCATTAATATTGGCGTTGGTGTTATTAAAATGAGAATGCGTTTTGTTAAAATTTATCAATATCGCTTCGAAGAAATTCTGTGTACATGTACACTTTCTTTGTTTATTTGGATACAATGTAAAGTACTTGAGACGTTTATGGTTATTAAATCTCATGAATATTTAATATTTAAAATTATCATGAATATATTGTCGGTATCGTACCTGCATTGCGCCAAGGAGACTCTTTACTAGGTACATGTTACTATTTGATGATAATAGTCTATATAATTATTGCCAGCAGTATTTCGGTCATGTCATCATAGTGGTATCAATATCAATATACGAGGAATACGTTTTGTGAATGACATCCTAAAAATAGATGGTTCTTTTTGTTCATATTTTGAGTTTCAGCGGAGATTTGACATACAAACAAATTTCCTCCAGTACTATGGTCTTTGTAATGCAATTCGGTCAGGTTTTAAAATGACTACACATGTAGCTCCTAGTAAGGCCTTAGAACCTATTATTCCCGAAGCCGTGCACCTTGTGGTGAAAACAAATGTTGGTTGTTCACATATTTATCAGTCTTTGCTAAAAAAACAAAGTAAAAGAATGTAAAGCCCTTACAAAGTGGAAAAGTTTTTTAGATTTTCAAGATGTACTTTGGGGTTCGTACTGTCAAATTCCATTTCAGTCAACAATAGATATCAACATGAGGTGGTTTCAAATCAAGATTTTAAATAGAATATTATATATGAAGGACAGTTTGTTAAGATTTGGTGTAGTGACTGACAAGAAGTGTACTTTTTGTAGTAGCAATGATGAAACTATCATACATGTTTTTTGCTTTTGTAACTATTCTTATGGAGTATGGTCGAAGTTAGAGTTCTGGATATTTCGTAATACGGGGGAAAGGATCAAACTTACAAATCAAAATAAATTGTTTGGATTTTGCGGTAGCAATAATAATGCACTCAACTGTGTTCTGATGGTTGTAAGACAAGAAATATTTTCAGCTAAATTACGAAATCAATTACCATCATTTGATATAATTTTATCAGCTGTAAAACGTTATTATGGAATGGAAAAATATATATACCAAACAAATCTCAGAGAGAATAAATTGAAAAAGAAATGGTTTCACTTTAGAAAATGTTTTGAGAGTGTTGGAAATGTGCTAATATAAACATGATCATGTATTTTATGTTTTTTTTTTTTGTTGTTGGTATATTTTAAGTACTAATTTTGTCATAAATGTTTGTTTTTATCTGCCACAAAAGTTTTCGGCCGTGATGATTATTATCTGTGTCAAGCCATTATGTATGAAAATTATTTATTTAATTATTTGTATATTATATATGGATGTTCTGTATATGATGAAATTTGTTTTGAAAATAAAGAACCCTGTGGAAGGGGAAAAATATTTAAAAAAAAAAAAAAATCAATATACATGTATTGCGATAATTTTCATTATGAATTCAAAATATCATCACCATAATAAACAAGTGATAGTGGTAAGAATGGTGTAAAGGAGCAAAGGTATATTGAGGCCAGGAAAAGGGCAAGTACCTGTGGTGGTTCAGATTAAACTTCAAAATTCTCCTGGTGTAAATAGCTGATTATGATAACAACATGCAGAGACCCACAATTATTCTCTCTTATCTACATCCAGTGTATTGCCATAGAAAAATATGGAATATATAGTAAATGTGCCGGGAACATAATATTCATGAATTGCATTCCCTTTAACATACTTAAGGGTGACTTTGTTAGAAACAAACCTAGCAACACACCAATTATTGTTAAACTCTCAGAATCGCAGTTAGAATACTAGTCTAGACTTAATTGTTTATTGATTTCGCCAAGTAATTAGTATGAAGATAAGCCTATAATGATAATTGGACTTTTCAAACTATATGTCTTGAGATCTATTTTCTCTCGCTTCAAGACCCACCTCGTCAGTGAAAGTTGAAATGACATTATTGGATTAATTGCGAACATGCATGTTTGGGGGTTCTTTGTTTGGGAGGAGAGCGAGGTCGAACCCATTGAGGTAATCAAATGGATAATAACTACTAATGATGGCATGGTAAATGTTGAGCAATAATTAAAGGACGCCCGGGATTATGGGGTATTTTAATTATTTGGTTCAGATGTTTGACAGACGTTTTTTTTTGTAGAGATGGAGAGAGAGAGAGAGAGAGAGAGAGAGAGAGCGAGAGAGAGAGAGAGAGAGAGAGAGAGTGAGTGTGAAAGAGGGAAGGAGGAAGAGTAAGATAGGGTGTGTGCGTGAGAGAGAGAGAGAATGTACATGGGGGGGGGGTGAGAAAAGGAGGGATAGACAGTGAGATAGAGACAGCGAGAGACACTAAAAGGAGAAATGATAACAGATCTAATTCATAAAAAGATTCAATGTTTATATTGTAAATTACTATCTTTTGCAAAAGTGTATAAATATGTAAATCGGTACATAATATTTTATCGACAATGTGAAGAAAACAAAAGTTGATACTCAAGATACTAAAGTTGGGAGATCAAACCAAGAAGTACAATAACCGATAACCAAGAAACAAACGCGATACAGCATAGTAAACAAAAGGATGCTAAAGTGTAGGGCAAGAGAGAGACTTAACAGTTCGGCGAATCCAAAATGGGAGAATCGTATGAACAAAAAGATGCGAGTCCATTTCTGCGAATATAAACACAGACTCTGTTCAAAATGATGAGACGACGTTTAAAGCGCGCCAAGAGCTGAGCAATCAAGCATCCCTTAATGAGAATCACTCCTTTTGGATGAGTAATAGCATCTGATTAATAAATCTTGTCGTGTCCGGGTCCTTCCCGCCAAAACAGACAGCCCCGAAAGTGTCCCGCTGCGAGCTCGCCGTCAGCCCATCTCGTATGTAAATGAGCCAGACGATTGTTAGACGAGGAGCGTGTTGATCGCCGATACACAATCGAGGGCTTGTGATCGTCGTCTGCTGACCGATGTCGCGTCGTTGGGGAGTATGCGTCCGTTTGTTGTGCGTAGGGCTTCTCAGAATTTCAGAGTGAAAGGGGGGGGGGGGGGGGTAGTGTAAGCCTTCTTGTTTTTGAGGGAGAGAACGGGTAGGAAATTCGTATTTCACTAGATGAGAGGATGGGCATGATTGGGGGGAGGGGGACTGAGAGTAAAGTTTATCATACAATGGTGACGAGAGGGATGGGATTCATTTCATTTAGTTATTGTATGAGCAGGGGGCTTGTTAGTAAATGTGCTTGTTTTCCAACTTGGAATACATAAACAAGGAGAGATTTAGAGATTTTAGAAACAGCAAAGAACCAGGAATGGAAACTAGAAATTGAAATAAATACAATGCAGAATAACGAAATTGTTTATCTCGAATTGTTGTTTTCTTCAAATAGTTGAAAAGAAATGGAAATAAAGAAATTAGTGAGGGGAACACAAAAGGCAGCTCCATTCAGAACGGTTATATATATGTCAAAATGTGATTTACAACATACATTCAACTCTAATGTATTATCTCTTGAAAAACAGCAACAACAACAAAGTAATCATCAGGCTACAAAATGGGGAAAGTAAATCGTACCAATTTGTTGGAAGAAAAAAAATTGTTGGAAGGGGAACAAAAAGAAGAAAAAAAAATTGTTGGAAGAAAGGAAAAGATGGAGGGCGATACCAAGAACAGGGAAGACATTTAGAGACATGGTCTTTGTGTTCAATCTCATGAGGACGAGAATCAAAAGACATAATCCTCTCTCATCTCGCTGAAAGAAAGCATCCGGGCTTTAATCATCACACCTCCTTGTTATCGTAGAATGAGAGAGTGTCCTGTCGATTGTCACACCTCCTCGGAACATGAGACACAAAACTTGCTCCATCCCTCACCCCTAAACACAAAACATCATTTTGACACCTCTCTGCTCTTCGCCCACCACAAGGCCTGTCTTCCATCTCTCCCCCAATGGTTAGCGTAGTGAGCAGCGGTTTCTCCCGGAGCGGGGGATGACTCGAAAAAGCATCTATGTAAATGAGGCAAGCGTAAGGTGCGTAATGCGAAACGACGCTGGCACTGTAACGCACGCGTATGATTTTACGTGCGTGATCAGCGAGGCAGAACTAATGTCAAGTTGTATCGTCTAGCTTTTTCATCCGCTGGCTAAAGAAGGATGATTAAAATATTCAGAGGAAATTCGGAAACAATGAACACAATGTCAATCCAGATGTATTTCCCCCTTTCCACCTGAAACCAATTTCATTCTACATAAGCAACTTTGCACGATATTATTTGCTTTTGCTGCCTCGGCAGCATCAAACAACATTTTTATCTTTCGCCACTTTTTGCAGTCCCCTTTAATCTTTGGTGCGATGCGTTATCAAGCTCACATCCGTTTCTTCACCCTCCATCAACAGTAACGTCACTTCCTCACCGATTCAGATTGAATGTCATACATTTAATGAACTGATTCATAAATTACTTCCATCGTATCCTCAAAATTGGCATCACTAGCAAGCACTTCTTTGTCCATCAACTTTGATGGACCCCTAAGAAGGTAAATTTCCCACCGAAAACATCTTATCTTCTAGATTGCACCGTGAATAGCGTAATAACCCCAGAGCAGACGGGAGATGCACTTAACTGCGACTTTATGAATATTCATGACCCCAAAGAAGTGATGGCAGATAAGGGGAGGATCGCCTGGAGGGATAATTTTGAATTAAGATGGAGATTGCCGTCAAAGACAATGGTTGTATATTCATTTACGGGGGTATATTGGCGAGGAATATCATGAACATTATTTGGAATTTGATAATACCGCGCATCGTTGCCATATAGACACGCTTGGTTTACAGACGAATACTATTAGAGCCTAATATACCACCCTTTCCATTTCTCTATTTCTTTCTTTCTCTCTTTCTCTCTCTTTCTCTCTCTTTCTCTCTTTTTCTGTCTCTTTCACTCTCTATCTCTCTCTCTCTCCTCCTTCATGCATTGTCTCCCTTTCTCTCTCATTCTCTCACACACACACACTCTCTCTCTCTCTCTCTCTCTCTCTCTCTCTATCCCATGCGTCTCTATCTGTCTGTATCTCTGCATGTCCCCCTCTCATGTCTCCTTTCTCTCTATGCTCCATGCCCTCTGCTTGACATTAAAATGAACATGGCATAAGTAATGTGCTAAAACCGCTGTTGCCTTGCGCTTTTCTGACAGGTTTGATAATTTATAATATTAATAGGCGATTAGTTGTGCGGAAAATGGAAATGTTTGATGTTCATACACATATTAAACCCACCAGCCCCCCCCCCCCCCCATACACAGAAACACACACACACACACACACATACTCTCTCTCTGTCGTTCCCTGACTCACATAATGTAAATTGATTGATTATGATCATGGAAGTCATTCGTTCTGAAGGTTATCTCATTAAATATTGCTGTGATGGACATAATGATGATTATTTCCATGCTGCCAAGTACATGAAAATAACGCCCGATAACAAAGAAAGGGGGTGATCACATTTCTTGTTACTTTGATTAGGTATGACATCTGCAGGGACTAATCGTTCTAAGATGCGGTTTTGATCAGTGTGATCTTTTATTACCTCGCATTGTGCGTTGCATATACATTTTAAACGTCGATTTGTGACGCAATGAGCAAAAACTTTTTTTTTTTTTTTTTTTTTTTTTGGGGGGGGGGGGGGGCAAGGGATTTGAGGCATTTAATAACGGTCCGATGAGCATTCAAGGGGCCGTGTTAGGGCCCCCTGGTTGGGTACATGGGCGGAGCCTCCGAAGCTCAATGACATCTGCAGGGACTAATCGTTCTAAGATGCGGTTTTGATCAGTGTGATCTTTTATTACCTCGCATTGTGCGTTGCATATACATTTTAAACGTCGATTTGTGACGCAATGAGCAAAAACTTTTTTTTTTTTTTTTTTTTTTTTTTTGGGGGGGCAAGGGATTTGATACCTTATTTATGACACTGGCAAGTCACTAATTGGCATGGAGTCCAGGGGGAGGAGCACACATATTAAGCTCAAGGGTTTTAGGCATTGAATAACGATGAGATGAGCATTTAGGGGGCCAGTCTTATGGCCCATGGTATGGTCCAGGGGCTGGAGCCCCCGCAAGCTTAGACTATTAACGTATTTCCTTTTACAACAATGACAATGGTCCTCTCTTAATTTGAGAATTTCGCAAAACTTTCTATCGAGAAGTAGTTAGGATAGGAATAATAGGGGGAAAATCAATTTAATTTCATCAATGTTTTGTCAAGGTTAATTTCAAGAGACAACAATCCATGCGTCACACCAATTACCAGGATTATCAGGATTATCACAAATCGATTGTGGCTTAGATTAAGTTATTAGGCAATACTGTGACGTCCCAGGGTTACGTTATTCTGGTGGTGATTACAAACAAAATCGAAAACGTCTGGGATGAACAAAACAAAAAACACTTGCAAAACATACAATCCGCTGAAAATGAGTTATCGTGCGAAATTGCAATTACGGTAAATGGTATGCTATTTTGATGTAAATACTACGTTCATATCTCCATCCGATTGAAACATTATGATAATCCTAGCATATACATTTTTAAATTATTCTGTTACTTGTGAGGCAGGCTAGTTCATACTGAGCGAGTGCCGTGAGCGTCAAAATGGTTTCTTCTCGGAAAAGTATCTAGGTTAAAAATCCATTAGTTGAACCTGTCTAACGGTTGCGCACTTTAGCTGATTGGAGTCGATACCATCGATCGGTAGTCGATACGAATTAGCGCATAACGGTCGTCTGCGTATAATAAACAAACATGCCGCGAGCGATTTTTATTGACTGAATTCTTTCAATTTCTTGCATTCTTTGTTTCCTTCTTTACATTCTTTGTTGCTCCTTTCGTAACTTCTTTCTGTGGTGCCTATCATCTAAAAATAATTGGTGCGTCCATCTAACCATATAACTGGTCATTACGTGTCAGTTTGCACAATTGCGTAATGTAGGTCTAGTCATAGAGAGGGGGGGCAGTGGTGGCTTGAAGGGTTGGGGGAAGGGTCAAATGTTTCATTATTTACTGACTTTAAATTCAAATCCTAATTCACATTTACATTGATTGATTATTATCCAAACATGTATGACCATTCTTAATTTTCTTTAACAAATTATCCAAATTATACTAGTGTTACAAAGAATTAAAGAACTGAACACCGAGTGGATGGGTGTGGAGAGGGTTAGGTCATCTTCTTTTCACGTTGCCTTCCAGTATGCCTAACTTTTCTACTTTATCTTCGTTTCCTTCTGTTTTCTTCTCTTTGTATTACTTTGCGCAGTTTGATTTGGGGCACATGAATTATGTGGCTATGCCAGTGATATTGCGGTACAGCTATGTTGTTTGTATTACAAACTTTATGATTTGTAATTTCAATATTTCCTTTAATGTAAATTGTGAAATAAAGCAAGCCTAACCTGAGAATTATACTAATCCCTTGGCTATTTTTCTTGCCTTTTTGATTTTTAATTTTTGTGAATCTCAGTAAAATATTTATTTAAATATTTTCATTACTTCCTTCTTTTTTTATTCATTATTTTCGGTTACGAGCCTTGTGCATTTTGATACTAAAGCCATCTCAAGAAGGTACAAATTATGTATACAGTTGTTTGGGGAAATCTATGTATGATATGACATTTTAAAATCATATTATTGATTATATCTCTGCTACTGAATGTACTAGTTTTCAGTTTTTGTCGTCACAAAATGTAGATGAGATCTGAAGGAACTGGATGATACAGATAACAATTCAATTATTCATACCCCTTGTAAATTTGATATACGGTTTGTGTTTTTAGTAACTCAAGAAAGAAAGATGGATTGGATGAACGAAGGCCTTTGTTTAATACTTTTAGATGAAAGTTTTAAGACGTCACATTCTCAAGAAACATACTTGAATAAGTCAATTTTTCGATATATTTTAAATATTGAAAAAAAAAACTCGGCAAGGGGTATGAAAAATTTAGTAGTTAATTGTATATCCCTTTAAAGGGATAGTTGAGTTCTGTTTTCAGACCGCAAATGCCTTCAAAGTGCATGGTTATTACTCTTATTCTTATCTATGACATTTCTAGTGCCCTTTTAGAACCTAAACTTGCTATGAAGGTAATTGTAGACCTCAAAAGGTGTGAAATTTAGCCAATACGATCAAACCAATTCAGCTCCACTTCACATGGGCCGGCTGGTTGTGCGTATATATTATAACCAACACGAAAATGCGAACAAAAAAGCAAACATCGGCATTGGCTGAAATACGACGTAAAGGCGCGATTTCGTTTTTTCAACTGCTTTTTCAAATTATCTAATATTGTGGTGGTACACAGGTATTAGAAATCGTTATATTTATGGATATTTCAGCCGTCTCTAAACCGATTTTGATCAAACAAAGATGATTTTGTCATTTAAATTGTATGTTCTTTCAAATTTGACACTCAGTTTTTCATTATCTCACAAAAAAAAAAAATTGTGTAGCGCCCTCTGCAACAGAACTCAACTATCCCTTTAAGACTGGATCAAAAGAAGAGCGGGGTCAATCGTGCTCAAGAATATCCACATCAAAAATGCATGTAGTATGTCCATGGTAACACTCGATAACCATGCCGCTAGCCGAGATTGGCATCTTTTACCCATCATGTATTTTTATCACTGAAGCGAACTAAAACAATGATTATCATATTGATCGTCTCAACCCAAAGGCAAACACGTAATTAGAATACAATCATATTGACCGCCCAATTACACTTAAGAATACGCTTGAAGTCAGAGAGAGCAGGATAGAGAGATAGAGAGGGGTAGGGGAATGGAGGAAGGGAAAGAGGGGGAGGGGAGGAGAAATAAAGAGATAGAGAGAGAGAGAGAGAGATGGAGAAAGAGAGAGAGAGAGAGAGAGAGAGAGAGAGAGAGAGAGGGGAGGGGGAATGGGGGAGTGAGGGATTTAGAAAGGTACTGGGAAAGAGAGAAAAAGAATGGGTGTGTGAGAGAGAGAAAGAGAGAGATAGAGAATGAGATACAGAGAGAGGGAGAGAGAGAGAGAGAGAGAGAGAGAGAGAAGGGAGAGAGAGGGGGGGGGGGGGATGAGAGATAATGAGAATGTGGATGGGGAAATTATTCTTAAAAGGAGTACCAACCCTTAAAGATACTATCCCCCTTTTGCAGCCAACATCAAATTATGTAGAACTTTTCAGGAATTATGAATATGTCATGTATGTCTCATCTGTGAAATGTAAACATAAGCAGTGTCCTAGTATTCAAATTATGCAAGGTACCCGTTTACCTTCTAGATTTCGTTATCAGACACCATTGAGTGACTGACTGGCATCTTTTTTCTTTGATAATAACATACATAAAATGAGCTTTACCAGATACATGAGCATAATTTATCTACATCAATAACCCACTACTTGTAATTGCCAAAATTAAACTGATTGTGGTGCAGCACAAAATGTACGACCATTTGGTAAAAGGGGTCTGAAATCAGACTTTTACTTAGGTGATTGCAATCATTCACGTCGAATCAACAACATTACTAATTGATGTTATTCTCCCACTAAAAGCCATGTTCAAGCCCTTTCGTTTTGAGGGAAGTTAGTTAGTACTGTCTTTCAAATGCCGTTGGATTTTAACCTTTTCATTATTTGGCCTTCAAATGGGACATAGTATCTTTAAATAGACTTGGTTACATTGTTCAGATAAGAGAAAATAATAGAAAGGTAGTGGACTTCGATGCTACATGTACAGTTAAAGATAATCTGAAAGTTTTAGCGAAAACAAATCATTATTAATGGTAAAAATTTGTAAAAAATGATGTGATCGATCGTATCCGGACACCTACCCCCTGGACACGCATCCACCCCCGGAAAACCACTCCCAGTTAACTACCCCCTAGGGCAACCACCCTCTAGGACGACTACCACCCAGGACAACTACCCCCGGACAACTAACTCCCGGAAAAATACCCCCTAGGACAACTAACCCCGGACAACTACCCCGGACAAACTATTCACCCAGACAACTACCTCTTATATAGGAAAGTTGTCCGGGGGTAGTTGTCTCGGGGATGGTGATCTAGGGGTTAGTTGTCCGGGTGCAGATGTCCGGGGGTAGTTGTCCGAGGGGTAGTTGTCCGGGGGTAGTTGTCCCAATGGGTAGTTATCCTAGGGGGTAGTTGTCCGAGGGGGGGTTGACTGGGGGTGGTTATCCGGGGGTGGATGTCCAGGGGGTAGGTGTCCTAGAACCTTAATCGATACCTAAATTCTCCTAATTATATTATCATAATTAAATTGAATTTTAGGCGAATTTAAATCGTTACAAAGTGAGCCCCCGCCCTTTGATAAATCCTGGTGTACGCCCAATATACACGTATTGTATGCCTATACGTCTACGGATATCAAACAAACTGACAAGCGCGGATGACGTGAAAAGTAGGACTAGATAGAATGGTAATGAGACCAAATTGAAAATGCACGAAGTGATATAGGTCACTTCCGTAATGTAACAAATTTATGCATATGCATGCCTTTGTAAAGTGCCTCGATGCAAATTACTTCATGTAGCTGTTTACGAATAATAGTATTTCAATTGTCAAAATGCAAATTGCATACATTTCGTGTTGCAATTCGCATTCCGACTACTAAAATACAATTATTTGTAACAAGTGAATGTAATAGTTTGCATCAAGGAATTCGGTTACATTACGAAAATACATGTAGCTTATTAGACCAATAGGCATTGGACCTAATAGTAAACATCGCCTCCATAATGTTTCATTGTATAGTGCACTACCAACCGAAGAAAAAAAGCAATTCAATTGGATTAAATGTGAACGTGAACGCTTTGACAAATTCGACCAACTTTAATTAAATTATTTTGATACCTTCAAAAGTTTAAAGCTAATGTTGAGTTCGGGGGTCAGAATCATGAGAACGTCATACATTTCAGTTCGAGCACATTACATGGAAACGCGTTTCTTTATGAGGGCTTCGAGAAATTGGCCCTGGTATCACAATTTAATTTCGAATAAAATTGCTTATTTTGATACTGGATTGAAGACTAGATGGGTCGTTCCATGAAGCATAATGGACATTTTTTGTTTATTAAAAAATGGAAGCGTTATCCAGCGATGAGCTATTGCATGCATGCATCTGTTATATATTAATATTCAGAATTTTAAACTGCATAAAAGGTCAGTCAAACAATAATTGGCCTGTCCGACCTAACAACACGTAATCCATACAACAGCCCGGTTCACTAACATATTTAAATTCATGTTTTGTTTCTTTCCTGGGGACCTAAAGTGACGAGTGGCTGCATTAACCTGTGATGAATGGACTTTAATACTCGGAATCCAGTCTTTATATATTACTTGTTATTGTAGCTAATGTCGGGGCAAGCCTCGGACAAGCTTTCAGGTTGTCAAGAACAAACTTTCTTCAAAAAGTATGCATGAAATTTGGATATGTTAGTAAACCCGTCTTTTTGGATTCCGAGCATTGAAATACAATAATTTCCCAAACAGGTGAAATGCAATGATTCGTAACGAGACACTTTCAGCAAATACGTAGGCATTAAAAAATTGATAACAGTACGAAAAGAGTCTATCAAGTCTTCCGCATGTATTTGGATATTGACTTTTTTCATAGCTATTAGAATTACCACCCTCCCCAAAATGCAAACATTTGCAAATAAAAGCCCTAGACAGGAAGTCTATTCTTGAAAGAAAAAAATGTGGAAAGCAAATATTGTATCGATCGTGAAGTATCATGGCTCTTTCATACAGGAGTAATTGAACGGAATGAATATCAAACAGTATCGGAATATGTCTTATCAGTTTTATGGTTTATCAGTATTTGCATGGTCTTTGCTTGCTACTTCATCGGTCAGCTGATCGCCCGACGCGTGCTCTTCATGACGAAACAATGGAATCGCTGAAGCGTGGAAGCACAACGCGAACACCGCGGCACGCACCTGCACCTGTTCCAGTACATTCCGATGCCTATTGTTCGCTTGAAGAGGGCTAGTCTTGATGATCAGACTTTGATAGCGTCTTATCAAATAGACTGATAAGTTTGTTTGCATTGAATCTGAATGCGAACATAAGAAGTTACTCCCACTTTTAAAGACAGTATGAAATTCGGGGGAGGGAAGTTTTTTGTGTGGATAAGGGGAAAGGGGGAGGGGGAGGGGGGGGGGGGGGTAGGGGCATGTAGTCAAGCCAAAATCTGCCATTACTTAATACATGCGTCTGTCCCCAGCCCGATATAAATGGTATTAACTTTCATGTTCACCTTTTTCCCCTTTTTATTTTGTTTTTGCTTTGTTTTGTTTAGATTTGTTTTGGTGTTGTTGTGTTTTGCTTGTTTTCTTTTCTTTTCTGTTGTTTGGCTTTGTCTGTTAGGTTGCTCGTCAGAGCTTTAGGTCATTTAAACAAATATACATGTTTCGCGTCCCCGCCCGCTTCCTTTTTGGGGGCCGCCTCCTATTTATTTATTTATTTATTTTTTTGAAATGTTTTAATTTTTTTTTTTTTTTTTGAAAGAAAAAAAAAACATGAAAAACACTGCTAAAATGGCTCTATTTCTGATTAAAAAAAAAAAAAAAATGTCGGCGGTCATCTTGAAAAAAAATAGCCCCGACTGTCAGGGAAAATGTACCGAGCGGCCATTTTGAAATAAAAAATAAAAAGGGCCTCCTCCTTCCTGTTTTTCGAAAAAACAGGACGCTAAACATTTTTTTTTTTTATTTGGCCTTAGGACACTCAAAGTTACTCTGGTGAAATAATCCGAGATCCACCACTGCAAAAGAAGAAAAGAAAGATATAGTGAATTATTGAGATCTAACAGTAACATGGCTCGAGTCGAAGGAATAATTTTGAAGGATGGATATAAAGCATAAGTTTGGAAGACTCTGCCCAAAGTCTTGTCTAAGGTGTTTCTCTAATATCATTGAGAACTGTTCAAAACGCTGTCCGGTTTCATAAAGTCTGCCATATTTGCCTTTTTCAATTATAATATTTGTAAGTGTTATTGTTTCAATTTTGACAAAACTCAATAAAACACATGAAAAACATAACTTTATATCAAGAGAAAAGAAATGTAGGCCGATTAAGTTTTAACTTTAATTAAATTCAGATCCTTTTTTACTTTAAAGGTCTGAATATTGAGACCACGTTGACAAGGTAGTCTACCTGACTACTGGCACTTCGCCAGGTAAACTAAAAGAAGAAATAAAACTTTTGTATGTGTGTCAAACCTTTGTAAACGGTGCACGCGTGTCATGCACTTCTTTGACAGACCAATGCAACAGCTGTTTGAAAACACAAAAGGAACGATTACTTTTCTTTTGGTCCCAAGCAAATCTCGAAGGTCGGCCATTGTGTGATTATTCCTTTTTATTTCTTTTAAAGCGTCTCTAAAGTAAATATTAATGAGAAGAGAACTCAGCAAGGGGCAGGCTCCACAAACGGGCTTGTGCAAGCATAAACTTTTGGTAAGAAATTGCGATGCAGTTTTTGTTCCACCCCTTTTCTGACATTCTAAAGGGGAGCGTCTGCAACGAGAGAAGGCCATGGGCGCTGCTTATTTTGGCTATTATTCTTTTCAAAGGTCCAACAGGTTGTACTTGTTCGTACCTATAATGGCGTCGACATGAACCGTTCAAATCACTTGAATAAACACCGTCTTTTCAAAAGATAAACATCTTGCCCCTGAAAAGGTAGTGTGGAAAAGATTGCATACCACCATATGCCAAGTCTAGTCTAGAGGGGGATAGCGACTCCTGTTTGACTCCTTTAATCACAAGGAGAAAATCATTTACATTTAATGAAGTCATAAAGGAAAGAAAGAAGATTAGATCTCAAAGAATGAATATGAACTGAATAACTGAACTGATTCATTTTTTACCTTTGTCATATTCATAAATGAAAATATCAATTTTGTTGATTGCCAGATGGTCGAGTTGTAAAATAAATTTTATTCAGGTTTGGGAAGGTTACAATCATCCATTGCAAATAACTTCCATGGCATGCAATAAATGTCCATCTAATCATATGCTTTAGGATATGTAGGAATATAATTTGGTGGTATTATATCACCTGCTCTTCGATGATGATGATAGTATGGCATGGCACTTGTTTGGAAGAACCATTGGTTTCATTAAAAGAAAAAAAAAATGCGATCGAACAGTTTTTCTTC